>JADBJO010010974.1:0-25513 GCA_016801955.1 Conus betulinus
GAACCGAATCTTTTTTATCAGTCCTACACCGAGTCCAGCATAAGGACTACTAGATTTTTGGCTTCTTTAGGCAAGAAGGGAACTAATTTGCCACCACATTGCAGCTATGTGTAGGCATGTCACTCTCTTGTGAGCTAGAGATGCGAGTTTTTGAGAAGGTGTTAGACAGCCACATACAAAGCCCCAGTCCCCCACCCAGCTAGCAGGTTCACCACCAGCAGCCCGTTCCGCCCAGTTCACAGAGGTGGTTCCCCATAGAGGATCGATTGAGACTGTTTGACCAAAGCCTCTATGCCTACAGTGATATAGAATATGATGAGCATGCCCCAGAAAAAAAAAGAGCTTGCAGATGAACACATGCAAGGTCAGGACCAGTAGAGGAAACTGTCTCAGATCGAGTGAAGCGTTATGATTTTGAGAGGATACGCGCCTTGATCATCAAATTTCTGTGAAAACTTTTTAGCACAAGTGGAGTGGTTCGTAATGCCGAGTCCTTGCAAATCTAGACTGTTGCCTTTAGCATATTGCTATTATTACTGCACTAATTGAGAGCATAGTGTAACCTGTCCAACAGGCCTTCATCTTCACAAGACTGTGCACTACATGCTGACGGAAATGATAGTGGCAGAATTCCGTATCTCTTATTATATTGTGATATCCACCGTGTGGTATCGCAACATCCTGCACGTATAATTGCCATGTATGGGCCGACCTTATTAGTATTTGCTACGGTTGTGATAAGATATGGATTTAGCTATTTTGCGCGAGAGGTAGAAGCCCCGCACATAGTGATTTTAGTTAATCCTGATCAGTTAGTTCCAGTACCATTTTCCGGAGAGAAATCGAGAGTCATTCGCCACTTCTGCTTCTGTAGCAAATGTTTGTGCAATGGCCAAGAACTAGACCTAACATCGGAAATCGAGAATGAGTTTATGCATTTGACGCTGCCTATTGGTTGCTTATATCCTAATCAGGCAATAGATGCTTCATAGGATGGATGGGATCAGAGACGCGTCAGGATCATTGATGATAACATTGGGTGGGAACAGTAAAGCGCGAATAGACCCCGATTAGCCACCCTTGTAGGGCAAGCACATAGGAAACTGATTATGCAACTGAAGAGGAAAAGTTAACAAGTTGTATTGAATTTGACACGGATTGTGGCGTAAATTGTGAGCGAATTATGCATTGGAAAGCGCTAATCAGTTTTATGTGTAATTAAGTCATACAAATTATCAATTTTCTCCCGGGAAAGGAAGGTTGGCATGGAGTCTCTATCACATCCAAATGCCTGATATTTGGAAATATCTGAAATCGGATCCCCCCTGAATAATAGGACAGCCACAAGGGTTGAAGTCTGCTTATAATTAGAAGTATAATGCTGACTATCCAGTGCTTAATGCCTCATGTTAGCTCTAGCACTCATCAACTAATGTGGATTACTGAGGCTAGCTTTTAGTTCCAGTGTAAGGGGCCGAAAATGCAATGGTTTGACTGTTCGGAAACATGGCATTGCTCTTGCTCCGCATGAGGTGCAGAGCAAGTGGTTCATAATGTATTAATGGGCTCGGGGTTGATATGAAAGATGCCTAATTCTGGACGATGCCTAATGTTATGTATAGTTAATGTGTAATTTTCTGAAGTGAGTATGTATTTCCCCAGAGTGTTGGCAAATATAGCATGGAAAAGGATCCCCATGAAATAGCACGATTTGCGAGATCTTGTAGTTATGCAGGTGTCGAGGGCTGTGTGTAACCTCTACGATAGGAATTGATCACCGGCCCTCCTATGACTTTGTGAGATTTCCCAGCCTACAGCATAGGAGTGAATGACTTTTGCCTTTTTTAGACTGACCAAACCTGAGTAAACTCATCGGGCAAAGGACATAATTATTCTTCTGTCGCTATTGCCGCATTAAACTTGCAAGAAGTTATGCTTAACCGTGTCTAATCGTAATTGCCGTGGAGCGACAGTTGAGGAAATATTTTCCTGTTCATAGGCCAGCCACCACTCCTTGCCCCAGGTCCTACACTACGACGTGTTTTCCAGTTAGTCGCTTAGCGACCTACGGGTTGCATAATAAACTTTCAAAAAACCTCTCTTGGTGGAATATAAAGTACTTCAGATACA
Source organism: Conus betulinus (assembly GCA_016801955.1). Classification (NCBI taxonomy): domain Eukaryota; kingdom Metazoa; phylum Mollusca; class Gastropoda; order Neogastropoda; family Conidae; genus Conus; species Conus betulinus. The sequence goes on from JADBJO010010974.1 coordinate 2,131, forward strand.
GACGGTGATGTTTTACTTTTAAGATCGTGTATCGCTTTTTAACTTGTGGCCAATATTGCTTCAGTTGTCTGAAACATGACCGATCGTATTCCTTTGATTGGCGCCAAGAACAAGAAGAATCCTGCTCGCTGCCAGCTTGGATTAGCCCTCATAGTGCAAAAGTGTGTTATGTTTAAGACTAACTAACTTAGTTAGCCTCGTGCTGTTTTAGCTACTTCGAAAGAGACTGTCTTTAATGATAGCCTTGATTTCTTTTTTTGTTTTCAAGAAAGATTGGATTGCTTTGCCAAGCCTATCTAATAGCTCGTCCTATACCAATTTTGGCCTTCTAGAGCTTTGATGATATTAGTTCTCGATAAATAAATATTTCGTGTTTTTCTCACTCGCCGCCTTCTGTGAATTTATTGCCTATTTAATCAGTTTCTCGAGCTCCCTCTGAATAGCCATGTATGGGTGCCTTCTTGGCAGATCTCGTAATCGGCAACCAACCAGCCCACCTCCTGTAACTCGGTTTATGATGTACCGGCAGCCCTCCCGAAGTTTAGGAGCCAATGCCGATACACCCCGTACTCTAATGCTTTGTTTGATACAGGAGAAGCGGTGTTTAATCATATATTTGTAATGCTTTTGCATTTACATACCAAATATTCGACAGCCAAATGAATGCTCCCCATCAGCTTATGTCGAAAATGAAGAGAGATTTGAGCTTAAGCAGAAAGTCAATTTGCAGAAATGATTCCGCAAAGTCCTCTGGTTGACTTAAAGTTGTAAAAGCCGACAGTAGGTTATTGCTTCCTTGTATCCGTTTTTGCGCGGAATTTTAATTATTACTCCTTTTATGCCCACCGCCATCCCGAAGATGACACAAAGTTGGCCGGACTAAAGACGTTGTCACTACAATTTAGAACAAGGGACGAAATTGAGCTCCTTCCGCTATGTTTGTGTTATCTGCAAATATTAAACATAGCAGCCTCGATGTATAGTGCTACTTACGAGTTTGGGGGCCCTGACCTCTCCGTTGCGAGATTCGTTTAGATAGCAATGCTGCGTGCCTAGATTAAATAGATTGAATGATTGCCGTCCATTGGTTTTTCAATGTAGAAGCACCGTCTATGCCTTAAAGTCTACAAGTAAATGAAATTTCCTCGAACGATGAGACCGAGACGGCAATGAGCCGTAGAGATTAGAAACCCGTACCGGCAATCGGAGAGACACGGAGCACGAGTCCGCATGATGTGAGAGATCGAGAGACGACAGTTGGAGAAGAGAGATCATTTCCGACGAAAGCAAGATGAAGAGGAGAGTTCAACAGCAGTTGTTTTGTTGTGTTTGCCCCCAATTCATAGCACCTTTTGTGGTTGCAGCATCAAAGACAATTGAACGTTTGCCATGAAAATGCGAATAAATAATCAATAACAGTTCAAAGACAAACACACAAAACTGTAGAAGAAATAATGGGCGAAAGACAAAAATGACAACGAAAAAGAGCACAACAAGACTTCAACGATGGCAAAATCAAAGAAAATACATCAACGCATGAGAGCGTCAGGCGAACAATGGAACCCAACATTACTACTTCCTATTTATAGTGAACTGCTGGTCCGTTGAAGCTGATATAAGAGGCGAGTCCGAGGCCAAAGGAGATGAGGGAACACAAAAACAGCAAAAGACAAAAGCACACATCTTTTCAATGCATCCTGCAACACTATTAAGCGACTTGTTCTTTCTAACGCTCATAACTTATCACCATAGCCTGATACATGATTTTCATTACACAGTGCCAATACTTAAAGACCCCCCCCCAACTGCCAGCGCGCTACTCTCCAATGCCAGAATCAGAAAGACAGAAACCGAATGATCCGACATGCCCACAAAGAGGACCCCGAAGGTCCGATCGCGCGTGTGCAGTCTTCTGATTTGCCTTTCATGAACGCAGGATCCAGAAGCAACTGCGTGGCCCTACGTTGCAGACGACAGAGACGAAATTCGCTGCGTGAGAATGACAGAGTGGGGAGCGCCGCTCAATCAGCCTCCTAGTGCTGAATTCAGCAACAGCAATAAACAGTGAAGATGAGATTACAGGGCGATTGCTCTACATTGTGACTAGAGGTGCATACTCAGCTAGCCACCCGCAAGCGCCAACAAACGTTGTCCAGGGCCACGATACGATGGTGAGAACATGAACAAAGGCCAAGTCGCTGCGCTTTCTGTTGTGTCTGCGGTTAATATGCCTCTGCACGCTTTCCATCCCCTACGAGAAGGAGAAGATTAGGTTTTTTTTTGGTTAAAACTTATATTTACAGGAACTACCCGGGCACTGGTGGAGGCGGGGAGAGGGGCAGCGGGGGGGCAGGTTGTACGGGGGGGAAGCGACAGTCTCAAGCTAGAGAAAGATGAAGGAGCATGCCTTTGAGCTCTCTCTCTCTCTTCTCTCGCTCTTTCCTCGTCTCTCTCTCGACTCACTACTATCACACACACACACAACACACCACACACACACACACACATCACACACACGCCACTCACGACACGTCCACGCCAACACACATTGTTGTGATTATGATCAAGTCACACACACACACATAACAAAAACACAAATCCACACACAAAACAAACAACAAACAACACAAAAAAACACAACACAACATTTTGCTAAATTAGTGATCAAGTACGGCCGCATTAGACTCTATCTCCATTTTCCTGAATCGCTGTATCAACTGCTGGATCGCTCAGATCATGTCACGATGAGTAGGGAGATGCCCTACCAGTGTCTATGAATTTACATGCCCCCCAGCCTCATGGTAAGAGCCCGATGGCTTCTGGGGGGCCGCAGCAAGTGGCAGAAGCGGCACAGGAAAAGAATGAAACGTCTCTGCACCAGCTACTCTGAAGCCCAAGTCCCCTGAAGACTTTCTGTGTCATGGGGGAGCGTCTAGTCGTTTTGCATGAAATGAAAGAGAACCGTGGCCCTTCTGCATAAACAACACAACAACAGTACGGCTATCAATCTATAAGATAGAGCAGACAGAAGGTGGAATTCTTCTGCTAGCGCGCATCCTACTAAACATTTTCCATGAAGGAGTCCGATAACAGACTGATTGAAAGTCTTATTTGTCATCCCACTGACTGAATCCTAGAGGCACTCATGTGCAATTCGTCGATCTATTGACCATGCGATAGATTTTTATCATCCAAGCAGTAGTAGCTTCTTCAAGCTAATTCTAACATAAACTTCAATGGCAATCCAAGCCTATAGCGAAACATGTCTATTCTTTTTACTTGTCTATTTATGTATTATAACGATAATAAATAAAATGCACTTCTAGCTCTTACTTACCTTTTATGCCTCAATTTTCTTTCTGCTCGTGGATTTTATCTATTTCGATATACCTGCCTACTTGCGATCTAATTTTGAATTTCTATTCTTCCTGCGAATTTAGTGGATATTTCCTTCTTGTTTGATTAGCCCGCTGTTTAGCTTTAGTTTTGTTTTTCCGTTTGTTTGTTGTTTGTTATTTTTTGTCTGGTTTGCCGGTCTTTTTTGTGTTGCTTTTTGTGATTGTTGTTGTTGTTGTTGCCTTTTGGGGGGTAAGGGGCCGATCCAGAGTTTGGAAGTTGGATGCCTGTTGAATATAGAAAGTCTGTGATGATTAGTCCGTTTCGGAAAGATACAAATTGTAAGCAATGAATAATTCCTTTAGTCAGTCCCAAAAAAAAAACAGAAAAAAAACAAATGACAAACACTCTGTACAAGCCACAACAACTAAACCGACGTTTCGACTTCTTAGCGTCTTCTTTCTCATTTTTTTTCTTTTTTAGTTTGGCCAGCAACAGGATACACAACATTCATCGACAGATGACAAGGAAAAACAAGTAAGGAAGAACAGAACAAATCACCTTTACATCCATCATGCACACGTCCCATCTTGATCAAATATGATTGCGAGATAAGTGACCCGCCTCGCTGCTCGTTCGACTGCCATATGTCAGTCTGCAACATTGCTTTATCCTGCCCTGACCACAGAAGACTGGAGAAGACCTACGTAGGTCGACACGCGTCTGATTTGGTTCTGTACTCCCCCCCCCCAAAGCCCACAAAAATGGAATACACTGAATAAAGCCATAGTAGTGCTAGGAGGTACTAGGGTACTTACTGAATGGAAAAAAAAAAAAAAATAAGACACTCGTGGCTTGTGCATGCGCATGCCCGACACATACATAGGCGGGTGTGAAGGGCATCGGGTTTTGTTGAGCTGAAGATGCCCCTCTCGTGCAACAATGTTGAATGGGGGGCGTGCACACTAATTTGGCGGCTGAGGTCGGATCCAGGGGCATCACCTGCACATGGTAGTTGTCTTTTGTTTGAATGACCTAGAGTCTAAGTGTGCACGATACTTGCACTTCAGATGACCAAGGCTGACAGCGGCTGGTATATAGTTCGTGACAGGCGTGAGCTTACCCCATTGAGTTGATGCTGAAAGAGTGGCTGCATGCAAAGAAGAAACAGGGAAGGGCCTCTCTGAGTGCCGGCTACTTGGTGATAGAAGGCGTTCATTTACCTTGAAGTGCAAGTGGCGGTCGGGTTCATAGCCGAGCCCCGGAATTTTTTTCGTGAAGGCAGAAGAAGCTACTTATGAGTGTGAAAATGGCGGGCGGGGGGAGGGCGAGATGTATTGCCCCGGGGCAAAAAAGGGCCAGCAACCGGGCAGAATTAGTTGTTTTTTTCCGTGAAGATAATGTACTATTGAGTGGAAAACATGGGGCAACATGCCCATGGGGCACCCCCAGGGCATCGTCTTAAGGGGCAAAAGCAACGCCTTGACCGTGGGCTATCCTACAAAGTCCAAGACTGCCGGTTGTCTCAACTGGGGCGGAAACAAAAGCGCCAAGAGAAAAAAGCAGGAGTATTATTTACTGGAATGGCAAGACGCTACACGCTTATGAGTGAACATGGATGTGATGAATTTGCTTCAAATGAAATGTGTCAGAGAGTGACGTCCCAACCTGTGGATCGATGGAAATGAAAAGTGCAGTACTTAGCTGAGTAACTAAATGAAGTAGTCCCGGTAGCTCACGCGAAAAGGCCTAATTTATAAAACGTTAATGAGGAGCAAAGAACCGGCTGTGGATATTTGCTGAAAGAAGAGGATAGTGATTCACACTTCTTCTTCTTCATTATTCTCTCTTCTAGATTCAGTGATCGTATATTTACTTTTTATCATCATTATTATTCATCTGCATTACCGCTCTTTCAGTCATCTACCTATGTTGTTGATAATTCATTATATCAACTGTTTAATTGACTCGCTTACCGTTTGCTAGCATAAAGGCGTAGGAAGGAGAGCAGGTGAAGGCCGTTGGGTTGGTAGTTAGACCTTGTTTCGTGTGAATGTGTTCGTTTATTCTGTTTTGGCATCTCCAGTCTCTCTCTCTCTTATCTGTCTCTACTACTCTCTCTAACTCTCTCACTCTTCATCTCTACCTCACCACATCACACCACACACTCGACACACACACACACACAAGCACACCGCACACACACACAGACACTACTCAGCTACAGAAGACGAAGCAGAGAAGCAGAGGGCAGGGACGGATATATGCCACTTTTTTTTTTATGGGTCCAGGATTTTGTCAATCCATGGACCCGTGACTGGAAGAGAGCGGATGTGCTTACAGACCAGTCATGAACGCATCCACATGGGACAGCCACCACCAGCGACAGCACGCGCGAAAAGACGTCCTGCCCAGCTGATGGGACTGGTGTCATGTACAGTGCCACCACGTCCTGTAATGACTCGGGCTCTATGATATGCCTCAATACCATCTATCACATGCGTTTGACCCCTTATGAATCGAGACAGCCAAGGCTAAACATGCAGATGGGTCCTGTGTACCATTGCGAAAGTCCTGTGAACATCTCCTCTAGCCTACAGAATGAGGAACTGACAAACCGCTCGCTCCAGTCCATAAATTACGAGAGGGCTTATGCATTCTAGACATGCGAACTACATGCCTGATTCGATAGGCAATACATCTGAATGTGCTACACGTCCTACACACTCCAGAAAGTATGCTACATGACAGCCAAGATCCTAGCCAATATATCTTTAAAAACTGGCAAATCTACATTCATTCTATCATGCCCAGATTACATCCACAATGCACCCGATAGGATACCTGATCTAGGAATGCCCCCTTATCTCCTTCGTCTTTAAGAAGACCAGGGGAAATAAAAGCCAAAAGCAGCCTCCATACACATACACTGCCATATAAAGCGACAGGGAACAAACAACGGCCCAAAGCCAAGTCTGTTAGCTATTGTTCCTATAGCCCGAACGACAATTGTCTCCCATAAACAAGTTTCCGTAGAGCAAGCTGATATGAACGACGGGATAGGAGCAGGCATGGGACCAGCTCGAAAGAATATAAAGCAAAATATAAAGTGGGCGACAAGAATTTTCTTTTTAGCTCATTAATGTATAGTCACATGATCTGCTACTGAAGCCAGCCTCAGTACACATGGCCGCCTCAGTGCATACTTCCTATTACACACCCAGCGCACCATACCTGACATCCGTTTACGATGACCATGCGCAACCCTAACACGTAGTAAGAAGCCGCGAAAAACCAGCACCTTTATTTGGATTAACCGAACGAGCCAAGGACAGCACTTGATTACAAATGTTTTAGCCATACATATTTGTTTATGCAATTTGCTGATCATAATAAGAATCGCAGCGTTCCTTTGCCCCTCTCAGAGGATGGACCTGCACGTGTCTGTTGTGCGGGCTCTGGGTGAAACGGTCATGAGCCCACGCCCCCGTGATGCAGTCGCAATCACTTTCTTTTTTTTATAATCTCCTTGACCCCTCCCACTACATCTTAAACTACAAGCAATTTGCTCCAGGGCCGAATGTAACTTGTCTACAGATGCAATACTAGAAAGAAAGGCAATAAATTGTCTCGTTCTGACCACACCTTTAACGCTAACCATGGCCATGATGCATTTTGTCGTATCGAGCTGCAATTAGACCAAGCGCCATTTTAAAAATGACAAACACAAACCAGGCGACTGGCGTGAAGTAAATACACAGTGGTCATGAAAACCAGACTAGGTATAGAAGAGACGGCTACATGCTCTATATTAGTGCATGATTGTTCCAAAAGCCTGACAGGTTTTAAACTTCATGAAAATGTATGCGCACAAGAAAGGAGATTTAAAAAATTGGAGTGTTTGAAACTAAAATTGAGCGGGTAACAAGAAAGACAAGCCAGAGAGGGATCAGCCTAGCTAAGTGTGCTCTTGTTCGCTAGAGACCTAGCAAAATGATTCTCTTGATTGACATCTGGCACAATGAAAAACAGACATCCTCCTGCCCTCTCGTGCTTCAGCACTGGAGACACCGAACACCCTTCCCTATTCACGCCCTCTGCTCCATCCAACGCACCATATCCACGTGCCGTAGATTAACATCCGCCATTCGAGCTGACAAGTGCTAGATGAAATGCACCAAGATAGTAAACTAGTGTCAGAGCATGACGCCCACACAGACCGCCAGGTGGGGGAAGTATAGAGAGGGACAAAGCCCAGACGATGGAAGGCCCCCGCGCCCGTAACGTATGGCGCCCAGGGACGAGTCAGAGGCGACGCGTGGGGAGGGCAGAGCGATCCTACAACGTGTCTGAATGGCATAGGAGTGAAGAGATATTTGCTCACGTGCCCATTAAAGTGACAGCACTGCGCGACGCTGCATACACACAGCAGGCGGATACTTCCTCGTGTGTTGCCTACTGACGGTCTTGGACAGAATGCCCTGAGACGGCTATCAGTGGTTTGGGCTGGGGTGTAATATGGGTGCGCCAAACAGAAAGTGTGCCTCTGAGGACAGGCGCGCCATCACACGTTGCAGAAACCAGTGCAACGTCTGCATATATCTTTTCATTGCCTTGCGTAGATGAGACTGGCTTAGTGCTTCTATATCATTGGAATTAGCCAGATTATGTTTAATTATATAAATAGTACATGCTATTGAGACGCTGTCTATGAACCGGATATATACTACTGCCATACAGTTGGCACGAATATAGACAACAGAGACACAGAAAGACAGACAGAAATCAAGACAGACAGACAAATCTAGACTAAAACAGCAGGTAGAGAAACGAGAGTTAAGAGAGAGTTCAGCAGAGTTTTCAATCCGAGGATTCGCGACATCAAAGCCAACGGGGTTGCTTGAGTGAAAAATGGACCAATATAATGTCAATAAGTTCAAGACTAAACCACTTAAAACTGCCGAAGCCCCTCGCATGGACCGAAGACATCCTGAAGACAAGTAAACAGCCCCAAAAACAGGCCAGAGCACTAAAAAAGAGCAAGGCGCGTCACATCCAAGAAAATCAATGAAAGAAAGAGCCAACCGATTAGCCAAAGGCAAACGATCTCCCCTTCATGGGAGCGTAATTGCTGCCGACTACAAGGGCAAGTTTTTGAGAAAACGGCGGGACGCGGAGGTGCGAGGCGAAAAAGCAAGACAGGGGAAACAATAGAAAACAGCAATAAACCTGCGAATAAATTACAAGGGCAACCTGAGACCCTTCAGCGCTAGATTATAACTCTAACGGGGGGGGGGGGGGGGGGGGGGGGGGGGGGGGGGAGCACCTGGAATCCCACTACTAAATTGACCACTGATTACGATGCTTTACATGAATAATCGTGCCAATAATGAAAAGTACCTGCAAGGCCACGTATTCCCATGCCCGAAAATTACAGCCGACGCTGCAATACAATGAGACGACCCGAACGGTACAGCTCATGCTGTGGCACCTTTCTGATTTGATAGGAGTCCCAGCCAGACCTGTTATGGCTCATTGGCCTACGGTCCATGCAGAAGCCGCAAAACGCACCTTGAATCGTAGATGCGGTGCTTGATGCATCTCTATGAACATGCAGGCGAAGAATGGAATAATCTGCAAGGACTGATGCTAGATGACCTATATGGAATGATTCATGCCACGATGACGACAGCCGCAGAAACGCCCACCTAGATGTGGCCCAGTAGCATCGGTGATTGCATGCATTCCATAGACATGAGGAAACACCCTTTACTGAAAGTCCTAGCATGGTGCTGAATGAAGTCATGACACGCACGCCAACTGTATGCGAAATGCCGTGTTGCATGCCATTCAGTGCCAGGAGAAGATAATGCTAGGGCCATGTAGATTGATGTGAGCCACTGAATTCATGACAATGAGAAGCGAAATGCACTGAAGTGTAGATGGCTGTTCGCATAGCTTTCACAGGCAGGTCTGCTTGCCGGCCATGCAGATAATAACACAGTGCAAATAGTCAGGGATCTGTTTTTTTTTCTGCGCCAAACCAGCGACACGTTTGTCCAGATCCTGACAACAACTATAACGTTGGACGCGCATGAATGTCCACTGCCATTTTGAGCACACACACACCACATCACACACACACACACACACACACACTACACACAGCACACACTCGACCCACACACAACACGTAATATATTATAATATATATATAGATATAGATATAATGTATATTAGTATTATATAATAAGAAACCCTCGGTATGCGTTATGTGTCTTTTGCTGTCATCTAGTACTCTCTCTGTCTCTACTCATACTTCTCCTCCTCTTCTAATCATCTCCTCTCTCTTGTCTAATGTCTATCTAGTATATATAAATAACTGAAACTATTATATAGCCTACGTATAATATATAGAGTCAACATAATAGTGCCGTCGGCGCGCCCCGAAGCGCCGCTCGCGAGAGCAGCTGTGTGTCGCTAGTGTGCTACATGTTAGCTGCATGATGTGATAGTTGCTGTGGTGTGTCCTGCGCAACCCGCCCCCCCCCCCCCCCCAATGTGTGGGTGTGTGTGTTGTGTGTGTGACTGTGGCCTCCAGTGCTTCTACTGTGCTATCTGGCAGCCTCGAGTCACGGGCCATTTGAATGTTAATCAACACATCCTTTCAAAGGGAAGAGATGAGCCGTGGAGCACCGGAAGAGTAACCACACAAGCAGCACAAAGTCAGAGAAGCCGCTGAAGCAGCTGCGAGAAGTGGAATTTGATGCTCCAGCAAGTCATGACTCAACATTAAAACAGTGGACCTGCCTTGACAGTCAAATCAAAACACCTTATACCAAAGTACAATACCTCCGACAGGAAACATGCGCCTAGAACACCTGCAGACAGATCATTGAGGCAGCAAAGAAAAGATCCTAAAGAGACCGGCCACACAGTGATAAATAACCAAAAAGTAAAGCCAAACAACGAGAACACAAGAGAAGAGGCGTGACAAATAAAATTGTAACCCCCCCCCCCTTCCGCCCCCCACCCCCGCCCCTCCCGCCCCTACCCCCGTCAATCTGAAAAGATTTCTTTCAAGTCAATTTGTACTGTTCCGAGATGCCAATTGTGTTGTACAAGGCCAGAATTTGGAGCTAGCGAATAGCCTAATACCAGCGTCATTCCTGTCCATGCAGGCCACATTCCAACAACGCCCCTGCCCCTCCCGCCATACCCACCTCCATCCTGCCATAGCCACTCTTCCAGGCTGCCCTAGCATTGAGAAATCCTGCCCTAAAGTTTGCTCCGTCCACCCCATACCCCCCAGTAATACCCCCCCCCGACGGATTATTTTCCAGAGGTGATAGATGCATACAAGTACGAGCATTAGCCCCTCCTTCGACGGCCCTGCCCCCCACGTCCCGACTGAATTTGGAGTGCTATCATCTAGCGACATAGATTCCTGCATTTCGCGATGGATTGGAGATGCCCTCCAGCGGCTCCTGGAATGATACATTGCCCCAGTCTCTGCGCCCACTGAAGCGATGGTCATCTCCTCCCTCGGATTTGGCAGAAAGATAGAAAGAATTGATCCGCCTCATGCAGCACTGATGCTGATAAAGTCTAAGACATGCGCCATGGCGTCAGCGAGATGTGTGCTCATTACAATGATCACGAATAGGAAAACATAGTCGCCCCCACCCCCTGCACGACGCCGCTTGGCCCCACGACACGCACACGCGGCACAATCACACACACACACACACACAAACACACACACACACACACACACACACACACAACTACACACATCAGAACAGATAACACTGATGTACTTGTACATTGCCCTATCATTTAGAATATAGATAATATGAGGACACTTATGTCTGTACTACTTATCAAGCCCAAGCTTGATGTGCGAAATACAAAAAAAGAACAAAAAAGGAAAATGCAGCCCAAACAAAAAAAAAAAACTGATATGCGTGATCCACTTGATAAGTTTCATTGCATAAGTATTAACGAGGTTATAATACATGCAGGGCCGTTCTAAAAAATGTAGCCTCAGGTAGCTAAACATGTATCAGAAAGTCACTGCCCCAGCAAGCATTGACTGGACCCTAAGCCAGCCTACGCACTAAACCCCTCATTCACTATGTGCGCCTGTATTTCGCTCTATGTGGTGCTTGACTGCGCCAATTGTGCAGGTGTGTAGTGCGTGTTTGCCCCTCGTTGAAGGTGCCTGTCTTGTATTGTGTCTGAGAGTCGCACGACGCGCAGAGACTACCTGATGTACATAGCTTGTCTGCTTAGTGCGCCCACGTCGATGACTTTAGTTTATCTCGGGTCACTTTAGTTGCCCCCAGCCCCTGAATGTCGTGATGATTTTCATGAGCTCAGGCTATATCAAGGTTTTCTCTTATGTATTCGGTGTACCCCTGCCCCCTTCCTTCTCAGAAAAGAAATATTGAAAACAAAGACCAACAAACAACAGCTAACAAATACCGGCTGTCGAAAGTTCAGTTTTCCTCGGTTAATTGGCAAGCAAAGCCCCGCATAGGGACTGGGATTGTGTTTTACCGGTGTGCACCGTTTCCAGCCGGCTGAAGTTCCCTTGCCTGTGAGTGCGCTAATCTGTGCACAAATCCTTCGCAACAACAAGCAATCAAATAAACATGAATGCTGAACAGCACGAGTGACAATTCTGGACCACTTTCGGTACATTAGCTAATAATGCTGTGAACTATCCTCTTTCCAACGCTGCAACACAATGCCCATCAGCTAGACATACAGTGCCCAGAAGTTCGTTATTCCCGCCAAAAAGGCGCAACCACATCCACAATAGTGCTATTGAAACGACACTCGTGCAATGTATCAAATGTTCTCGAAGCCAGACGTCCGTGAGAATGAAGGTAAAAACGAAGAGATAAAAAGAAAAAGAAGAAGGAACGAAGGAGAAACAAAAGGATCAGAAGTGTCAATACAATTGCAAACCATGTCTTTACACTCTTTACAAACGGCCCCTCCCATCTTACAATACGACACTATCAATGATCTCTACTAAAAGGAGGCATCATGACAGTGTAATTGACTTGTTAATTCTACTTTCTGCCTATCAGCCAAACTAAACCTTCTGAATTTCAGCCCATGGAGCCAGACCATGAAATCCTAGACCGGCAGAAACAACAGGCTTCAGACAGGCTGTCAAACAAAGATGTCAGTTTTACCCAGACAGATTATGTTTCCTTCTTCTATTTTACGAACCTCTTTTCCCTCCCCCCCCACCCCCCTTTCCGCCGCCCTCCCTTCCATTTCTGTCGTTAGTTCTCGTTTACCTTTTTTTTTTTTTTTATAAACCTGATACCATCGTCCGTAATGTTCTGACCATGTGATTGTCCATCCGTCATGAAACCATCCCGCCAATTTAACCTCTCACATCTGGCGGACTATCCGGTTTGCGCCCTAGCTGCATCTCTTCGTACTGACCTCGGAATCCCGAGTGGAATGGAAGGCATTAGAAGAGACCCCGCCCCCCCCCTCAAAGGCCCACCCCCCCCACCACCCACCCACCCCCACCCACCCCCATCCCCACCACACCCACCCCCCCACCCCCACCACACCTCACCCCACACCCCCCACCAGCACCCCACACCCCCCACCACACACCCCCTCCCACCCCCCACCCCACGCCCCTCCCAACCACCCCACCCACCACCCCCTCACCAACACACCCCCCCCACCCCCCCCCACACCGACCCACCCCACCCCCACCCCCCCCACCCACCCACCCACCACCCCCCCCCCACCCCCAACACACCCCCCACCACCACGACCCACCCCCCACCCCCCCACCCCACCCCCACCACCCACACGACCCAACCACCCACCCCACCCCACCCCACACACCCCCACCACCCCCACCTACCACCCCACCTTACGACCCACACCCCACCTACCACCCCATTACCTACCTACCCAAAACCCCACCCATCAACACCCCACCCCTTACCTTTTTTACCACCCCACAGTTAGTTACCCCCCACCCACCAAAACCCACCCCCCACCACACCGACCCCCTTAACCTATCCACCCCCAACACAACCACACCCACCACACGTACCCACACGCGTACCCCAACACCCCACCACCTCCCCACCCAACCCCCCCCCCAGCCACCCGTTAACCACCAACTACCCCCCACAACCACGCCACTTACACCACACCGTTAATTACCACCCACCCACACCCAAACCCCAACCAACCCCACCCATAACCACCCTTTACCTTACCCACCCCCCCCTTACCCCACACCCCCCACCCTCCCACCCCTTACCCCACCCACCACCACCCACCACCCCACCCCCTACCCCCTAAAACCCTATACCACAAACCCCCCCCCCCCCCCTCCCCCTCAACCCTCCTCCCACCCTCCCCGCCCCCCCTCCTAGGTACCCCCCCCACCCACCGCCACCACCACTACCCCCCCCCCCCCTTACGCCAACCCCCCCACCACCTTACCACCCCCTACCACCTACCCCCACCCACCTTACCCACCTCCCCCCCCCCACTACCATACCCCCCTACCACACCCAATTACCACCACACCCCCGAAGTTACCACCCCAAAACCCAGGCCCTCCCCCCACACCATTACGCACCCCTTACACCTGAACCCTAGACACACCTACCGCAAAACCCCCCCCCCCACCTACCTACCAAACCCCACCCTAACACCACACCCCCCCCAGCACCCGCCACCCCCACCCACCCCGCCGCCCACACAGCCCCCCCAAACCAAACCCACCACCCCACCGGACCACCCCGCCACACACGACCCCCCCCCCCACCCCCCCCCCCACCCCCCCTCCACACCAGCACCCCCCAACCCCGACCGCACCACCCCCCACCCCCCCACACCACCCCCCCCAGCCCCACCCACATCCCCCCCCCCCCCCCAACCCCCCACACCCCCCCCCCCACCCCACCAACCCCCCCCCACCCCAACCCCCCCCCCCACCCACACAAACACCCACCCCCCCCCCCACACCCCTCCACCACCCCTTCCCCCACCCTACCACACACACCACCAGCCCCCCACCCCCTCCCCCCCCCACTCCCCACCCACCCACCCCCCCACCCACCCACACCCCCATCCCCCCCCCCACCCCACCGCACACCCCACGCCACCCACACCAACACCCCCCACACCCACCCACCCCACACCCCCCACCCCCCCACACCCCCCCCCACCCACCCCCCCACCACACACCCACCCCCCCACCCCCCCCCCGCCCCACCCCCCGACCGCACCCCCCCCCCACCCCCCACCCCCCCCACCACCCACACCCACCCCCCCACCCAACCCAAACCCACCCCCACCCCCCACACCCCCACCACCCCCACACCACCAACCCACCACCACCCCCCTCCCCCCCAACGCCACTCCCCCCCCCCCCACAACCCCCCCCCCCAACCCCCCCAACTCCACCCACCCCCCCCACCACCCCACCCCACCCACCCCCCCCCACACCCCCCACACCCACCCCCCCCCACTCCCCCACCACCCCCACCCCCCCCCCCACCCACACACCAAAGACTCACCCCCCCCCACCCCCCCCCCACACCCCTCCACCCACCCCCCCACCCACACCACCTACCACCACCCCCCCCACATAATCCCTACCTATACTCCACCCCCCCACACCACCCACACCACCCCCACACCCCCACCCCCCCACCCCACCACACCACCACCCCACAGCCCCCCCACCCCACCCCCTACACCCCCCCCCACCCACCCTCACCCCCCACACCACCCCCAAACCACACCCCCCCCCCCCCCACCCCCCCCCCACCCCCCACACCACCCCCTCCACACCCCACCCCCACCCCCCCCCCCCCACCCCCCCCCCCCCCCCCCCCCCCCCACCCACCCCCCCACCCCACCCCACCCACACCCCCCCCCCCCACCCCCCCCCCACCCCCCCTCCACCAACACACCCCCCCCACACCACCACCACCCCCCACCCCCCGCCCCCCCCAACACCACCCCACACCCCCCCCCCCACCCCCCACCCCCCCCAACCCCCACCACACACCCCACCCCCCCCACCCCCCCCACCCCACCCCCCCCCACCACCCCCCGCCCCACCCCCCCACCCCCCCCCCCCACCCCCCCCACCAACCCACCCCCCCCCCCCCCCCCCCCCCACACCCCCCCACCACCCCCACACCACCCAGCTACCCCCCCACACCCACCCCCCCCCCCCAACCCACACCACCACCCCACCACCCCCCCACCACCCCACCACCCCCCCCCACGACCCACACCCCCCCCCACCCCCACCACCACCCTCCCCCCCCCACACCCCACCCCACCCCCACACACACCCACCACCCCCCCCCCCCACCCCAACCCCACCCCCCCCCCCCACCCACCACCACCCCCCCCCACACCCCACCCACCCCCCCCCCACCAACACCTCCCCACCACACACCCCACCACCCTCACCCCCCCCCACCCCCCCACACCACAGCCCACACCACCACCCCCCCCCACCAACCACCTACCCCCAACTCACCACCCCCCCACACCCCCCCCCCCCCACACCCCCCACCCCCCCCACCCCACCCCCACCCCCCACCACCCCCACCCCCCCCCACCCCCACACACGCACCTACCCCACACCACCACACCCCACCACCCCACCCGCCCCCCCCCCAACCCACAACCCCCCCAAACACCCACCCACACCTCCCCACCCACAGCTAGGCTAAGACTGTGTGTGTAGATAGCGAGGCAGAGTTTCCCATGTGTGAAATAAAAGCAGCGAGAATTTGTTTCATGGATTTTGGACGATATTGTGCACAAAAGGGCCCACTTGGTGTCAACACCTATGAGGAAATTGATTTCAGTCAAGTACTTGAAATTTAGCATGATAATGAGGTTTTTGGCTGTTGTATTTCTGAGAAACATGAATGGAATCTATTTGTCTTTTCTTGGAAAAGGAAGGGAAGATAAAATACATGTATTTTGTAGTGCCCGTCTGTTAAGTGATCATAAAAATATGGAATGGGGCACATAGATTATTACAATCATGCCAACCAGTTTCCATTAACATATGCCATCTTGGCTTCCAAAAATATAGAGTTGTTACACCCTTGTAAATTGGATTTACTATGTAAGGCTTTTTAATTACAATTCGCATAATGTTCGCCGTAACGGCGTAACTTCTTTGTGGATCAGTAATCCTGAAACGAACACTCTATTGCATTTTTGTATTGTGTATCCTTTCCTGAAGATATAGTAGTTATTAATGATAAATGACTAAATCTCTCATCCCTCCCTCTCTCTCTCTCTCTCTCTCTCTATCACTCACCCTCCTCTCCCATCTCTAAATCTCTCCCTAATCTATCGATCTATCTATCTATCTATCTATCTAGCTATCTCTGAGGACTGGATTCGAAGGTTCGTCATTTGTTTAATCGCATTCTTACTGCGATTTTCGTTTGTCTGGGGGACAACCAGGGCGCCCTAAATATATCGAGTTTTTTGGCAAAGAATGATTGATTTTGTACGGATGGCAGCCCGACTGGCATGATAAATATATACTAGTGACCCGACTTTGCAATAATCAGGTTAGTTTTAAAACTATGCATTTGAGAGAACGTATATTGAGCGAAAATGAATGTAGGTATAAAACAGTGAACGACCAAGTTAAGTTTCGATTTTGGCGTGTCTCGTATTTGCATGGCCATTGCTTTAGATACCGCGTCAGAAATGAAAAATATGCTTACATGTCGTCTAGGCAACATTGGAAAAAGAAGATGAATTACACCATTTTTCATTTTGCTTGCCCTGCTCTGAATGATCTTAGAGAAAGAATTATACAACCGAAATACTACAAGGCTCCCTGCAATTTCAGGTTAACAACAGCTTGTGACTGTCACCGCGAACCGGCATGAGGCCACCACCCCATACAAATGACAAATTTAGGCAAGTCCTATTCATCTGGCGCTACACAGGCTGAAAGAGCCGTAACAACTTCAACTAATGTATGTAGCGTTTCGCCGTTGTTGTGACATTTAGTAGTCATAATCGGCCAGTAGAATCACAGGTTAGTGGTTACGATAGCTTATTAACCTGGCGTTGTAGTGATTAGCGTCACCTGAGGGTACATTACTTCTCAGTGGCGTTTCCTCGGAACTTGTGGTTATGGAACAACTGCTATACCAGCACACTGTCTGCGCACAAAGTAAAGGGTTGTGGGCCGAGTACGGCGTTTATGGTCTCCGAGTATTATTTAAGCTTTCTTGCATATGTATCAAGTTTTTATTTGTTGTTGAGCCCCTTTCTGAAGTGTGGGTCGATAAGGGTTGCGCGACGCGGGACACAGCGCTCTCGCGCCATGACAGCCGAGGCGAAGGCAGTGTAACTGGTTGAAAATTCATATCACGAGTGGGTGCACGGGTGTATCGACGTGGCACGAAAAGAATGACAGCAATCGCTCTCCGGAAGTTGTCTTACGTATTGCGCGCGCGGCTATCATCGACCCCAACAAAACGACTGTTCAACACATCTTCCTACGGACACCAGACCTCATAACCACTAGCTACACTGTGTGAGCATATCCCCGTGGCTGTCACCTCGTGGATGCTCCCTGTGTGAACAGCGGCCCCGTTCCCTTACCGGTACCAGCGGCGAAAGAAAGAGACGATTGTGATGAGCATGAGGCCGAGAGGTGCCACCTCAAGCCTACCCGTGACCACACTAAGACTTATGAAGCCCCACATCACGATGTGTGTGGGGTAGAAGCGAGGAAGGGGGTGGTTTGTGGGTGAGGGGGGCGGGGGGGCAGTGTGGTGGGTGGGGGGGGGTGTGGAGGGGTAGAGAGAGGAAGAGGGGGAAGATAGTGGTGGATGATAAGGTTGAAAGAAACTGGACAGTTAATGCAATGCCATGGCAATTGCATAGGTGGACAGTCAAGTTATATGTAGGGGAATAGATGGCAAACTCAGACGGTTCCAGGTGTTGATTTCCAGAGGGGGATGGCTATAACATTGAAATGAGGACACCGCGGCGGATAAGAGCGTTGGTTCATCCACGGAAGGAGAGTGAGGAGAGTCACGACACACAAAGATCGGCCCTTGGTTTGGTGTTGGGAAGTCATTGCAAAATCAGAGAAGCGCTGTGCGAGCGTTGCGTGCACGAACGACGTTGTAGTGATCCCATCCAGCTTCATGCATTGGGATCAGTTAGTGGGTAACGAGTTAAATCTGCTAAGATGACAGTTAGCTAGTTCTGTCGACATGTCCTCGTGCACTATTGCAAACAGAATCTCGTTCGACATATCATTACCCGAGCTAAACGCTGCTGAGTGAAACACTATACCGCAAAAGTGCTTCTGTCTGGGCACCGCGCTGGCAGCCCACGACGACACACGGACACACACCACACAACAAGCACACCAGACACAACACAGACAACTAAACACGACGCACAACACACACAACACACACACACAGACAACACGCACACACGACACACAGCTCACGAACACACTAACAGCTCAACTCACACACACTTCACACAGACACACACAACACACAGCCACCCCACCACAGCAACACCAAACACACACGACGCACAACGTCTGTGTGTGTGATCTCCGGATAAGCCTGGAGACACTGAGTGATCCAAAGAAAGCACGAGAGGTGCAGGATGGAATTTATAGCGCTGCAATCTGGGAATTGCGTACCATCGTCTTGGAGGAATTACTATGCACCTGAAAGACATTGGACAGGTCTTCCATCGCTTCAGTCATGTACCTGGCTGGCTCTGCCAGTGCCGTCTTCATTGAATGGCTTCGGTTTTGCGTAAGACTCTGCAAAAAATAAACGGCATCTCTTTATTGCGGAGTCACTCTGACAAACCCGCCCGAAAACACCCCGTATCTTATTGGCATCAGTCTAGCAGACCAAACGTCATCTCTTATGCACCATCCGTTAATCTCTTATTGCCATCACCTGCAACAAACGGTCTTCTGTTATTGCATCAACTGGAAACCCAACCGTCATCTGACAGTCATACTCTTATGTGAGCGTCACTCTGCAATTGATCAGTCTGCAAGTCAAACGTCATCCATATTGCATCAGAGACTGCAACCAGAAACGTGCAGTATCGTGATTGCATCGACTGCTGCAACCCAAGACCGTAATTCTCTATTGCAATCGACGTCATGCAGCTAACCAAGACGTCATCATCGTTATTGCCATCACTCTGCAACCAAACGTTGTCAATTCTATTGATGCATCACTCATGCAAGCTCCAGACAGTAATCTCTTTTATAATTGCATAAGCTCTGCAACCAAATTGCTCATCTGCTATAATTGCATGACGACTGTCTGCAACGCACACAACGTCATCTCATTATGGCATGTCAACTCTTTGCAACCAGGAGTCGATGCTGCTCTTAATGCCTGGCCATCTGCCAACCGCAAAACGTCATCTCTAATTGGCAGTCAGCGCTCTGCATTCCAAAAATCGATCTAATACTGAGCATATGGGCAACTCATCTATCACACCTAAAGGTCCATTCTCTTATGGCCATTCACTCTGCACATTCACCTAAGAAAACGTTCAATCTCTAATTTGTCCTACACTCTGGACAAACGCCAAACGTCATCTACTAAGTGCATCAATCATCAAACCAAGGCGGTCATCTCTACTTGCATGCGGCTGTTTCCTCTCATCCTTACTCTGCAACACGTCGTGTATATGCACCCGATTCACGCTTTGTAATGTGCATCCTACACTTCAACTTCAAACCTGCATGAGCGTGCATCTTTATGCATCACTATGCGAAACCGAAAATCTCCTTTTCGATCTCATTGCATTGCCATGCACTCTTGCCACTCTGCAACCTTCTTTCGCATGGCATTGCTATCTAATTGTGATAATACTCCTCTGGTACACTTCCCATTTGACGTTTGCACTATCGTGTGTAAGACGGTAAGTGCTTGCTCTTCAATCTGCAATGGCATTGCATCGCTTTGTGGTGCCCGGGCGTGCGTAGGCGTTTACCGCTTCCTTGCTCCTTGTTCGCAGATTGCCATTGCTTTGTGTGGGGATTACCCCCCGCTATACCTGCAGCATAGTCTCTCTTTCGTCATCGACAGTGCGTTGGCTGGTGTTTGAGATAGTTTTGTGTTACTGCTTTCTTTCCAATCTTACTTTCAGACAGTGCACTCTGCTTTTGTGTGTGGGGGGCATAATACTATATCTCTCAAATTTTTACTTTAGATGCATTGCATTGCTTTGTGTTGCGTAAGCTGCTATTTCAGTCGTCACCCTCTTCCGCGTACGATGGCACGGCGGCTTTTTGTACTATAGTATCCTTGTGCTCTAAATATCCCTACCAGACACGGCCATTTGCTTTCTTAAGGTTCCCCGACACTTCAATAGTCTGTTCTTTTGTCCTATATGATCCGCAAATTTTCGCGATTCCTCGGTGTTATGCATGTTACTCTCACTCTGAAAACGCCCCTGATTGACTACCTACACTATTTTCTCCCTCCTTTTGTTAATGTTCACTTTTTCAAATGGTTACAGATCCATCTCTTCCTCAATTTTCCACTTTGTTAGTCATATGAAATCATTGTCCACCTTGTAAAATTGCTGGTTGTCATTAATATTGTTAACATTGTGATATGTTTTCCTTCCCCAGTGAGATTTCTTTATCTAGCCCTTAATTCGTCCGTCTTGATTTTACTGACTACTGTTATTCCGACACATGTTTTATCTGACTTGAATATATACCAATAGGGAACTACAAGAACTCACACAGGGAGGATGGATGCATTTTTACACACAGACAAACGGTGCCGGTGGAGTATTCCTTCTTGGCCTCCGCGTAGATGTTGCTAGCATCAGTGTTTTACTTGCCGCCGCAGTTGACAAGCGAAGTGACTAATATCAGGACGACCTTCGATCTGTACCTGTATATAAACTTTACTTGAATTATTATATACAAAACACACAAAACCACGCATGTGTACCTAGTAAACATAACCAAGCTCAAAACGACATGAAAGATTAGATCGAGCCTTTTGTGAGAAACACTACACCACCACCAACGCAACACACCACCCCACACACACACAAACACAGCGTCCCGCACGCACGCATTACGCACACTCCGCAAACGCACACGCACAAACGCACGCACGCACGCACGCACCGCACACGCACACGCAAAAACACACACCAACACACACACAGAGTTCTCATGAAGCACAACCTACTTACAATCTCACCCGAGCCCCCCCACCAAGTCTTGTAGGCACTGGAAGTAAACGGTGTCATCACGGTCTACTTGTCACTCGATTGCACAGTTGCCGTGCTCTCTCCGGATTGGCCCGCGGTTACGATCGATGCTTGCTGAGTTGGCCCTCTCTGTCAACAGGGATGTGGACTGTGAATGATATTCCGTCTCCTTCAGGAACTGGTTCGAACAGTTTCACTCATTGCATACAGCATCAGGGACTAGGGCCGATAATCCGGCTTGAGGTTGCAAGCATAATTAATGTTTGAATGACCTGCCAGGGGTGAAAAGTGTCAAACCCAAACAACATAGCACAGTGGGTAGGTGGCGGGGAGAAGGGAGGGGAGGGAGAGAAGGTGAGGTGGGGGGGGGGGAGAGAGAGATTTACAATGGTTTTCAGATGACATTCTCTCATCAGTCTCTCCTCTCTTCTCTTCTCTTCTCTCGCTCTCTCTCTGCTCTCTCTTTAAAACAACAAAGCGTTTGGGGCCAGGTCAGTCTGTAGACCGTGGACTTGTTTAAGGAGCGCATATTTTGTGAACAGCAATACAAAACGAAAAAACAGTGGAAGGTGTGAAAAGGTACCTCACCGCAGACAGTCCTACCTAGACACAATATTTGCTAGCACCCCCCTTCATCCAAGACCCCAACCCCCCTCAAACCCCAACCACCACACCCCCTCATACGCCCTACAGCCTGTGCGAGGCCAACTTTTACCCTAATATTCCCCCCCTGTCACCCCCCATACGCAGCTCATTCCTTCTGTTCCTCTTTCACAAGGGGAGAAAAAAATAACAATAGCATACTGAAATGTAGGCAGGTTACCCTTTAGGAGTGTATCCCCTAGAGTTCAGTGACACGAGATCATGACTCACCCACCCGCCGCGAATAAGACATTAGGGGGTGAGGGTTCTGCGCTCCCCCGCGGAGGGATTTGACTTCGCCTGGGATGCTCGAGGCCGGCACTCGGATCTCGCGGTTGAGCGGGTACAGACAAGAGGCAGGGAGGGTAGAGATGTGGCCCCATGCAAGTCTTTTTGGATTTCCTAAGCTCGGTATCAGTTGCACGTGGGGGAAAATGGGGAGCGAACTCGTGAACGTGATAGAGTGGGGTTTTGTTATGCCTTCCGTATGCCCGTGTGGTGTGTGTGTGCGGTCTTCGCTCCACGGTGCTGTGCTGTCCTACGTGTTGGGGTTAAGTGGTGTGAATGTTGGTTCAGTTGTGTGGTGATTGGAGTCTGTGGTATGTGCTGTGTGCGTACATTACCATATGGTGACCTACCATATACCATGCCCATGGCGATGGGTCTAATCACAGTGGTAGTCTGGTTTGCGTTGCACAGTGTTCATACAAATACAGATCATTTTCGTCCGCCGGACCCTTTGCCACACAGCAAAAACCACGAGCCTGCCCTGGGTCTGTGCAGCCGTGACACAACCCACGCGCGACTCCCCCTGGCGAGAGATGAGTCTGTCAGGGGTGCGGACCAACCAAACTCCACGCTTCTCCTCTATGGCCCCTGTGCGACAGTCAAGTATACTGTTCTCCCCGACCCCCCTGTGAGCCCATCAGCACCCTCTGTACACCAATTCACCCAAAACTTTCATTACACTGCAAAAAAACATCAGCATGATTTCTACCTTCTGGTTCCCCACTCCACCTGAAAGTAGCAAACAACTTGGCAACCATGAGAGACCAACTAAATCGACCCAAAACCAGTGAGTTGATCTGTAAGACCTGTC
>JADBJO010010974.1:36572-44072 GCA_016801955.1 Conus betulinus
TGCCTACCACACTGCATAACATTGCATCACTGTATTGAATGATGCCTACCACACTGCATGACATTGCACTGTATTGAATGATGCCTACCACACTGCATGACATTGCACTGTATTGAATGATGCCTACCACACTGCATGACATTGCATATTGTTTCATTGTACACTAGTGTAAACTTAATACCAATAGCCACACGTGACTGGGTGCATTATTAACGTAAACAGAGAAGGAAAAGGCCCACAACCCTGGGGTAACCACCCTTCTCTCGTTGTCTCTCTCTCTCTCTCTCTCTCTCTCTCTCTCCCTCTCCCCCCCCCCCCCCCCCCCCCCCCCCCCCCCCAGGGCGTTTCCCCCACCCTGTCCCTCTACTTTTTCTACAAACGCATAAGGCAAGCAACTGCGCATACCCACACACACACACGCAACCTCCTTCACACACACACCACACACACACACACACACACACACACACACACACACCACACACAGTGTGAGTGTACACCCAGGTCCCGAGCTCTGACACGTCCGCCGTGCCGATACCTCCGACATGGAAGGTCAGGGAAAGTGCGGCGCCAGGTTGAAGCAACTCTGATTGGCTTGGAGGGTTACGAGCTGCATTTGATGGGATTGTGCTGCCATCATGTAAGCATGAATCCTCGTATGGTCCTCCCGCATCCTTTGACCTTCCATGGGGAAAATGGCGCGCTAGCTTCACGTGCGCAGAGGGCCCCAAATTGGTTATGGCAGTTGCTGGCAGTTGAAGTGGTTTTAGGTCGGAGGACACCTAAATGGGCGGCTCAGTTAGCTTTTGCGAAATGCTCTCTGAGGGGTTGGCCATTGCTACAACACAAACCCAGTTTTTCCTTCCTCTACTACGCCGCCCCCATCCTCCCCCCCCCCCCCCACTTTTGTGTTTTACCTCCCCTACACTTCTTATCGGCTTTGTATCTCTCTGTCGTCTCTGTCTGTCTCTCTGTCTCTCTGTCTCTCTCTCTTCTCTCTATCTCTCTCTCTCTGTCTGCGCGTTGTATCTGTCTCTGGTCCTCTGTCTCTCTGGCCTCTTTCCTCTCTCTCTCGTCTACCTATTTATCTATCTATTTATCTGTCTGTCTGTCTTGTTCTGTCTGTCTGTCTGTCTGTCTCTCTCTTCTCTCTCTCTCTCTCTCTCTCACACACACACCACACACACACACACACACGCACACACACACACACACACACACAACAAAGGACGAGGGACACACACAAAAAACACAACTCACATAAATGAACGCACGAATCGATCACACACGTACACATATACACACACAGGTGTACGCGACGAGCGTGTGTGCGCAGCGCGCACGCGCGCGCACACGCACGCTCGCGCACACACACACACACACACACACACACACACACACACACACCAAAAACACACCCACACCACACATGAATGAACATGCGTGCAAAACACGTACACAATTGTGCGCATAAAGACGAAACTCACACACACGCGCGTGCGTCGCGCACGCCTACACACACACGCGCGTGCGTGCGCACTGAGAGGAAGAGAGACATGGGACAGACAGACAGAGGAGAGTGGGGCAAGTCAACAAGCCAGTCAGCCAATTACTCCAGCAGGAAATATACAAAACCAAAAACAACGTCAGTTCCTCTCTTGTCAGCTTTTAGTCCCGCCGCCATTAAATCCACACCCGAATACCCATTTCTTTCTGCTGTTCGTCCCTGTTGGACACTACGCCCGCCGCTCATTTTTATCAAACACCTGAAGAACTCATTTCTTTCCGCGTTTTTTGCCGCTGTGGGACAGAAACTAGGGGAAACTACTCTCTCTCTCTCGTCTCTCTCTCTCTCTCTCTCTCTCTCCCTCTCTCTCAATCAGAGGGGCAGACATGTGCGCCGTCGCGTTCATATACAACAACACGTGTGGCGCGCGCACACACTCCACAAGCACATACACACACAGCACACATGCAAATACCACGCGCTTGCACACACCTACGCACGCTCACACACACACACACACACACACACACACAACACACACACACACAGCACACACACACACAACAACACACACACCACACACACACACACACACACACCGCACGCACGCACGCACGCACGGAGGACGCATGCACGCACGCACGCGCAACAACACATACACACACACTACACGCACGCACGCACACGCACGCACGCACACGCACATGAGCCACGCGCACGACGTTAGCACGCATACTCTCGCACGTTCGAAAAAGCATGACACACCATAAAAAAAACGGTTAAGTCAGTGTGTGGTGGGTTGTGTGGTGTGTGTGTGTGGGTGTGTGGGTGTGTGTGTGAAAGCGTATTCACACTAAACATTTTGGGATCTGGTTCGCCGTAGACCACGGGGTCGAGTGAAATACCCAGTTATATGGTTTTCATGGAAACTACACAAATAGCGTGGGCTGGGAGTCACAGCCGTTAGTGGTAAGAAGCACCCCATCAAACTCGGCTTCATACGGACTATAACAAATGGTGATTAGCACTGGACCAATGTTCCAATTCAACTATTTGACACCCGTGAGAAGGAAGGGAGGCACGATGTGTTCGGAAACGTCGCGACACACGAACCAAACAGATGTTAAAGCATGGAACGATGAAGAGACAAACGACTAATCCCTAGCTCTGCGTACTTACTCATCCTTGTTGAGTATGAGGGACGTTCGTGCGTGGCAATGGAAGTCAGAAGATCACCTACGGTGTCTCGGGGGTCTGGAGGAGCAGCAGTCGCCCCAGCCCAACCCACAACCCCCACCCACTACCCCTCTACCCCCCCCCCCCCCCCCCTACTGTTTCCCTGGTCCCCCTACCTGAAGATTTCTGGCACTTCCCCTCCTCTGAAGCAGAATCTGTGTCTGGAGATAGCTGTAACCACCCCAGCACGTGGGGAAGGATGTGGCCATCACAGCCGTAAGCGCGCTCCGCTTGTAACAGTATCAAAACAAGCCCTGAGTCTAGACTGAAAAGGGCTGAAGTCGTGAATTTCTACAAGTGGCGAAGCACTGCCCTCCATTGATGTTGGGTGGTCCTGTAGTGTGTTGGGCCCTGGACCCTTTGTTCTGTAGTGGCGAGGATTGCCCTCCAGTGGACTGTGTGGTCTGGTAGTGGTTGGGCCCTGGACCTGTGTTATCTATAGGTTGGCGAGGATTGAACTACATGGACCTGGTGCTGGTCTGTAGTGTGTTGGTCCCTATGAACCATGTGTTCTATAGTGGTGAAACTGCCTCCAGGACTGTGGTGGTCCTGTAGTGTGTTGGGTTCGTGGACCCTGTGGTCCCTAAGTGGCAAGGATTACCTACATGGACTGTGTTTATGAATTGTAGTGTGTTTGGGCCCTGGACCCTGTGTTCTATATGGGTGATAACTGCCTGTGTCCATGGACTGTGGTGGTCTGTAGTGTGTTGGGCCCTGGACCCTGGATATCCATGAAGTTACTGATGAGGAGCTCCATGGCTCATAGGCCTACCTTTTTTCACCATCAACGAGTGACGACCCACGAGACGAGAGAGACAGATCAGACCAAAAACAGACACCGAGAATGGAGAGACAGAGGAGAGAGAGATAGAGGGAGATACCCACACCACACACAACCCAAACACACACACACACACACACACACCCACACACACACACAGCAGACAGATATACAGACAAGACAACCGAACAGGCAAGAAGGCAAGACCGAAACCGACAGATACTTCCTGAGCGGTGAAGGAGAGGAAGTGTAAATCAGGAAACGGGGCGGAGGGGGAGGGGGAGGGGGGGGCGCGAGGAAGAGGAGGGGTAAAACCCAAGCCCAACAATGACGCCGCAGGAGGGAAAACGAAAAACACAAAGAAAACTGGCATAAATACAGAGAGAGAGAGAGAGACCCGAGAGAGAGCGAGAGGAGAGAGAGAGAGAGAGAAGAGAGAGAGAGAGAGAGAGATGGGCCTACGGACAAAGAGAGACGAAATAAAAGCGGGAGAGACAGAGAAGGTGATGAGAGGGGAGGGGGAGAAGGGCAAGACAGACAGACAGAAAGGGAGAGAGATATGCTTTACGGGATAGAGACAGAGAGAGGGGTGCAGACAGACAGACAAGACAGACCGGACAACCGACAGACCGACCGACCGACCGACCGACGGACGGACTGACCGACAGACAGACAGAGACAGAGGAGACAAACACAGACACCTAGAGACAGAGACAGATAGAAAGGATAGGACAAACAGAAAGAGGGAAGGGGGGGGGGAGACCAAGCTGTACACGCACCTGTCATGGTAGTGTCCCTCCGTTCCTCCCGTCTTGTGATTGTTGGACCCTTCCATCTCCATGCTGATTTTTATGCCCCTTGAATCCCTCACCACGCCTGTTGTTGTTGTTTCTTTAACCCAGTGAGGGCCCCACAGAAATCAGGTGTCACAGTACAATCACCTCGTCACCTGTCCCACAGGATCCAGAAATCAGTCCCAAGATGTACAACACTTTCGGTCAGTGACAGTACAACCACTTTTCTGTCAGTGACAGTACAACCACTTTCTGTCAGTGACAGTACAGCCACTTTCCGTCAGTGTGACAGACAAACCACTTTCTGTCAGTGACAGTACAACCACTTTCCGTCAGTGACAGTACAACCACTTTTCCGTCAGTGCAGTACAGCCACTTTGTGACAGTGACAGTACAACCACTTAGCGTCCAGTGACAGTAAAACCACTTCCGTTAGTGACAGTACACAACCACTTAGCGTCAGTGACAGTCACAACCACTTTCCGTCAGTGACAGTACACTTCTTACCACTTTCCGTCAGTGACAGTGCAACCACTAAGCGTCAGTGACAGTTACAACCACTTTGTGACAGTGACAGTACAACCACTTTCTGTCAGTGACAGTACAACCACTTTCCGTCAGTGACAGTACAACCACTTTCCGTCAGTGAACGGATCACACTAAAATCTGCACCTAGCAGAGTACCCAGCTTCTCGTTATCGGTACAGATTCAAGACATCAGTGCTTCCCTGTCCATCCGTTGTGCTGAAACCAACAGCAAAGCGCGTGCAAAGCAGTGCTCCAGAGTGCTGTTCCTGCGAATCAGTTAGGAAATCCGTCATAAGGTGTACAAATCCTTTGTCCCCCTAAACAATCCAGACCCTAGCTGCTGAAGGTTTCGACAATCAGTGACAGTACAACCACCTAAATACATCATGTATTTAGTTCATCCATCGGTATCAAGGCTGAAGTGTTTGAGGTACGGCGTTGTTGTCGCTTTGCTGGGATATTTATCTATCTATCTATCTATCTATCTATCTATATCTATATATCTATCTATCTATCTATATATATAATATATATATATATATATTCAATTATAAACAAAGCTTGCTCTTAAGTCTTAGATTGAAGAAATAGGGGAAGATAAGCATTCATATCTGCAGTGGTAGATAATTCTGCCTAACTAACAGTATGGGCTTTAGTGGGTGAATGGGGAATAATAAATGCTTCTCAAAATCAGCCTTCAGCAAACTTGTAGTCTCCAAGGGGGGACGGGGGGGGTGGGGGGGGGGGGGGGGGGGGGGGGGGGGGGGGGGGGGGGGGGGGGGGGGGGGGCGGGGGGATCTCCAAAGGGGGAGGAAACTCACTAACATACCATAACTCCTGGTCAGATACCGGTATTTCGAAACCTGATTGTTTCTCCTCATTGACCGCGGAAAGTGCTAACTTGACTCCTCTGCCTTTTCGGTTCTAAGCAAAATGCTATCCCAGAAAAAGGCTGGTGTGCGATACCATAGTATGTTTGATGTATATATAAAACAAAGCATCACATCAGCTCGTTATTGATGAAGCACCTCACAGTAAAAATCACTTGTAACTGGCGAAAAAATTGTTATTGTATGAAGTAAAGATATGACGATACAATTATTACATCAGTGAATGCTAAAATCACTCTGTACCTGAAAGTGCAATCACTTGCCATCAGGGATAACTCGCTACACACGTCACTTGCCTGACAAGCAATTTTTCATGAAGACTCACTAAATCAGCACCTTGTTAGACGATAACTGGCAAGTAGAGAAGACTCGATCAATCGAATGACACTTGTAATGGATCATTACCATGCAATAACTTTAGACCAGCGAAGACTTTGATGTCAGTGTCGTTCAGCGAAATAACTTTGACATCAGCGTGGACTCTCTAAAGCAGTACCTTACCGTATCATCAACATTCGACTACACCCAGTGAAGACTCACTAAATCAATGAATTCTTATCAAACCAGGGCTCTATCCTACGATCATTTGCAAATTTATCCGATGATGAGTCACTAAATCAGTACGTTACTGTACAACACAATACAGTTCGCTACAATACAGCCGCATAGAAGGACCACTAAACAAGGTCATTAAAATACAATCGTAGTAAAGGATCACTAAATCAGTACGATACAGAACAACTTTAGAGAAGGTGCAATTAATCAGTTCATTACACTGACGCCTCGGAGCAGAATCTCTAAATCAGTTCTTACAATACAACCTAGGAGAAGAATCAATAATCAGTTCATTACAATCCAGCCTAGGAGAAGAATCTCTCAATCAGCTCATTACAATACACCTAGGAGAAAATCAATAAATCACCTCATTACAATACAACCTAGGAGAAGAATCAATAAATCAGTTCATTACTATCCAACCGAGGAGTAGAACCTTTAAATCAGCTCAGTACTATAAAACCCTGGAGAAAGAATCAATAAATTACCACATTACAATACAACCTAGGAGAAGAATCAATAAATCACCTCATTACACAGACAAGCGAGAGTAGAATCCTTAAATCAGCTCATTGCTATAAAACACTGGAGAAGAGTCAATAAATCACCTCATTACAATACAACCTAGGAGAAGAATCAATAAATCACCTCATTACAAGACAAGCGAGGAGTAGAATCCTTAAATCAGCTCATTACTATAAAACCCTGGAGAAGAATCAATAAATCAGTTCATTACACTGACGCCTTGGAGCCGAATCTCTCGGAGAAGAATCTCTAAATCAGTTCATCACAATACAACTTAGGAGAAGCATCTATAAATCAGCTCATAACAATAAAATCCTTTGAGCAGATTCTCTAAATCAGTCCATTCGAATACAGTCCGAGAGAAGAATTACAGTAGAATCTTAGGAAATGATCAGTAAATCAGTTCATTACAATACAGTCCTAGAGAAGGGTCACTAAATCAGTTGTTCGGCATTAGAGAAAAGTCACAAATCAGTTAATTTCAATACAACCTGAAAGAAAGCTCATTTCAAGACAACCTTAGAGAAGTACCACTAAATCAGTTGTTCCATTTTACAGAAGGACCACTAAATCAGTTGTTCCATTGTACAGAAGGACCACTAAATCAGTTGTTCCATTTTACAGAAGGACCACTAAATCAGTTGTTCCATTTTACAGAAGGACCACTAAATCTGTTGTTCCATT
>JADBJO010010974.1:49072-68251 GCA_016801955.1 Conus betulinus
GAGAGGGAGGAAGAGAATAGGGTGTGTCGTGGGATGGCCCGGGCAGGGAGGGGGGTGGGGGGGGGGAGGGGGACCAAAGGGAAATAACCAGCACAGCCTGAGGGTCGGGAGGTATCGCTTGGCTGCGGTGGCACAGAGGATTATCAGACAAAGCGGATGCAGACAGTGTGGTTGTTCTGGTGGATCTGCTGCGTGATATCCAGAAAATATTTGATAAACACTGTCTGTCTGTCTGTCTGTCTGTCTGTCTGTCTCTCTCTCTCTCTCTCTCTCTCTCTCTCTCTCCTCTCTCTCTCTCTCTCTCTCTCTCTCTCTCTCTCTCTTGCGCGCACTCGTGCACACACACACACACACACACACACACACACACACACACACACACACACACACACACACACAAGCACTCATCCATGAACATGCAAAACATATGTGAACGTCCAAAAATACCCACACATACAGTGATACACTGTCACATACAGACACAGACACACATACACCTCATACAGACAGACAGACAGACAGACAGAGAGGGGAGAGAGAGTGAGATTGATTGATTGATTGTTTGATTGATTGATTGACTCTAGTCTTACAATCTGTCCTTGTCATGTATACATTATTTTAACACATACACCCATACTGAAAATTCAAATTCTACAGTGATAAGCAGACTATTCATAAACATAATAATGACACATGGTGGATTGTCAAACAGAAGGAAACAAACAAAGAAACAAACAGACATACAAAGCAAACAAACAAAACTACAGAGAGAGGTCAGAGGAGGGAGGGGAGAAGGGTGGGTAGGTGGAGGAGAAGAGCGATAGTAGACAGAGTGGGGAGTGGGGGATGAGCGATTTAACGGAGTAGCATGTTTAGACGATATATTCAAAGAATAATTTACAGAATACTTTGCGAATGGACGCTAATGATTTTAATCATATAATCAAATTATTGAGACATAAAACATTCAAGTAAAAGTTCCTTAAAAAGTTGTGAAGTATTCGTATTTTGTAGACGAGGTGGAAGTGAGTTTCAGATATATGGTCCAAAGTAAGCTTGACTTGTTTTGTATTGATCAATGCCTGGGTAGGGAAGAAGGAATTTCTTCGAGCCAGATGAGCTATTCAATCTTTAAATAAAAGGGCATTAATATAACATGGCATAGTATCTGTCGAGATTGTAAACATAAATGATGCCTTGTTGAATTCCAGTTGCTTACTCAGAGGAAGTATGTTCAACAATTTTATTTTTCATCTGTTGTTAGAGGTACGGCTGGACGGAGTAGCTTTGCTACATGTCTATGGAGAGAATTCAGCCTTTTTTTGTAGACATCACTGCTCTTGTCCCACACTGTTGAAGCGTAATTGATACGTGACATTATGTGGGCACTGAAGAAAAGTTTAGGCACAGTACTGTTGACGTAGCGCTTTAATTGAGACAACGGGAAAAGTTTTTTTTTTCAACTACCTTGCATTCGTTACTGAGATGAGACTGCCACTTCTATTCTTTATCTATCGTTACTCCTAAAAAACACAATGCTCATATACCTGTTGATAGGAGTGCCATTCAACTGAAGTTTTAGCAAATAGGAGTCAGCTGGTGCTTTTGGCGGGTAGCTTTAAATCATAGGTTTGGTTTTGGCTAGGTCTATGACCACTGAGTTTGAATGACACGATTTGACACGTCATTTAGACATTCCTGAAGAGATGTTTCTCTTGTCTGTAGATCACTACCATTTGCTTGGAGTGACTAGTCATCAGCAAATAAATCTGTCGTAATTTTTTCATCTGATATGGACGATGGTAGATCTTTGATGAACATGCAGAATAGAAAGGGACCTAGTACTGAGCCTTGTGGGATCCATGTCTGACAAAGTCTGAAGCGGAGATTTTACCACTAGGTACCACATGCTGAGTCCTATCGTTCAAGAATGACTGGAATGATGAGACTGTCGAGGAATGGTTAAAGTAGACAGATAGTTTTCTTTTAAAAGAATGGAATGATCAACAAGATCAAACGCCTTTTTGAAGTTAAGAAAGACACCTGTCGTTTGTGACTGGTTCTTGTTTAAAAGCCATGAGTTACACATTCGTGATAATGCTGTGTAGCAGGAGTGATTATATCGGAATCCAGACTGCAGTGAGTGAAATAGTTTGTTTCTCTCCATGAACTGAAATACGTGTGCATGTGTATTTGTCTTTCGATAGTGATTGATAGTAGTTGATAGTAAGGATATAGGTCTGAGATTATTTGGATGCGACGAATCATTTGATTTTGGAAGGGGGATCACTTTGGTATTTTTGAACGCTTGAAGGAAGACGTTAGCGTCGGTGGATGGATGAAATATGTATGTAAGAGACTCAACAATGTAAGGTAGAATGAGTTTGAGAAGAAACGCGGGTATGTTATCAGGACGCATGGGTTTCTTATTCTTTAACTGCACTTTGTGCATTCCTTCTTCATGTACAGCAAGAGGGGGAATCCTGAGTGAGTTACTGGATCCAAGCCTTTCTTTGCAAAATGATATAAGGGAAGTCGGACATGTCCATTTATTAGATACCCATACCCATAGAGAGAGAGAGAGGGTGGGGGAGAGAGAGGGAGATTGAAGAGAGAGAAAGAGAGAGAGAAACAGACAGACAGACAGACAGACAGACAGAGACACAAGAGAGAGAGAAACAAGCTCCTATGTAAATGAAACACAGAAGTTAGGCGGGGTCGGATCAGAAGGGGGAAGCCGTCAAAGGGAATCACACTGTCCAGGTCCCCTCTCTCCGGGTGCACACGCCAGTGCCCTGACTGCAGCAGTCTCCCACCCACCTCTGCTCTCCAGCTTTGTCTTGGGGAGAGACAGGGGGCGGGGTGGGGAGAGGAAGGAAAGCGGGGATGGGTGGATGGGAAGGACGTGACTTATTCTCCTTTCTGCGTTACTCTTCTGTCGCAGTCCATTCTGTGTGACTATCTATGTGTCTTTCTGACTTGTATGTAAGTATGTCTGTGTGTGTCCCCCCCCCCCCCCGCCACCACCACCACCCTCTCTCTCTCTCTCTCTCTCTCTCTCTCTCTCTCTCTCTCTCTCTCAATTCAAACCAGACAAGTGCTATGTACGACGTATACGTTAGTTAGATGGGGAGAAAGAAGGGTACCTACGTAACTCTACATCGATTCCACCAGAACGACAAGACTGTAAAACTGATGACAAAAAGATTTTTTTTAAGACAAGCGAGGTTCTAAGTGCAAGTTAACCCACGATGCCAAACAAGTAGACCCACAGTAAACAAACAAGTAACCCCACAGTAAACAAACAAGTAACCCCCACAGTAAACAAACAAGTAACCCCACAGTAAACAAACAGTAGCATCAAATTCAGGCATGTCTGGTAAACCAAAGAAAAGAAAGACAGAAAATGGGCTGCGATGGCTTCCAAACTGCGTCCTCCCGGCCTTCAAGTCTGTGTAATCCCGGCCTTCAAGTCTGTGTAATCCCGGCCTTCAAGTCTGTGTAATCCCGGACTTCAAGTCTGTGTAATCCCGGCCTTCAAGTCTGTGTAATCCCGGCCTTCAAGTTTGTGTAATCCCGGACTTCACGTTTGTGTAATCCCGGCCTTCAAGTCTGTGTAATCCCGGACTTCAAGTCTGTGTAATCCCGGCCTTCAAGTCTGTGTAATCCCGGCCTCAAGTCTGTGTAATCCCGGCCTTCAAGTCTGTGTAATCCCGGACTTCAAGTCTGTGTAATCCCGGCCTTCAAGTCTGTGTAATCCCGGCCTTCAAGTTTGTGTAATCCCGGACTTCACGTTTGTGTAATCCCGGCCTTCAAGTCTGTGTAATCCCGGACTTCAAGTTTGTGTAATCCCGGACTTCAAGTCTGTGTAATCCCGGCCTTCAAGTCTGTGTAATCCCGGACTTCAAGTCTGTGTAATCCCAGACTTCACGTTTGTGTAATCCCGGCCTTCAAGTTTGTGTAATCCCGGCCTTCAAGTCTGTGTAATCCTGGCCTTCAAGTCTGTGTAATCCCGGCCTTCAAGTTTGTGTAATCCCGGCCTTCAAGTCTGTGTAATCCCGGCCTTCACGTTTGTGTAATCCCGGCCTTCAAGTCTGTGTAATCCCGGCCTTCAAGTCTGTGTAATCCCGGCCTTCACGTTTGTGTAATCCCGGCCTTCATGTTTGTGTAATCCTGGCCTTCATGTTTCTGTAATCCCGGCCTTCAAGTCTATATAATCCCGGCCTTCACGTTTGTGTAATCCTGGCCTTTATGTTTGTGTAATCCCAGACTTCACGTTTGTGTAATCCCGGCCTCAAGTTTGTGTAATCCTGGTCTTCACGTTTGTGTAATCCCGGCCTTCACGTTTATGTAATCCCGGCCTTCAAGTTTGTGTACTCCCGGCCTTCATGTTTGTGTAATCCTAGAATTCACGTTTGTGTAATCCCGGCCTTCATGTTTGTGTAATCCTGGCCTTCATGTTTCTGTAATCCCGGCCTTCAAGTCTATATATCCCGGCCTTCACGTTTGTGTAATCCTGGCCTTTATGTTTGTGTGATCCCAGACTTCACGTTTGTGTAATCCCGACCTTCAAGTTTGTGTAATCCCGGCCTTCAAGTTTGTGTAATCCCGGCCTTCAAGTTTGTGTAATCCCGGCCTTCAAGTTTGTGTAATCCCGGCCTTCATGTTTGTGTTATCCTGGCCTTCATGTTTGTGTAATCCTGGAATTCATGTTTGTGTACTCCTGGCCTTCAAGTTCGTGTCATCCTGGCCTTCACGTTTGTGTACTCCTGGCCTTCACGTTTGTATAATATGGCCTTCAAGTTTGAGTAATCCTGGCCTTCAAGTCTGTATAATCCCGGCCTTCACGTTTGTATAATTCTGGCCTTCATGTTTCTGTAATCCCGGCCTTCAAGTTTATGTAATCCTGGCCTTCAAGTTTCTGCCATCCTGGCCTTCATGTTTGTGTAATCCCGACAATCATGTTTGTGTAATCCTGGTCTTCATGTTTTGTAATCCTGGCCTTCATGTTTGTGCAATCCTGGCCTTCAAGTTTGTGTTATCCTGGCCTTCATGTTTGTGTAATCTTGGCCTTCACGTTTGTGTAATCCTAGCCTTCAAGTTTGTGCCATCCTGGCCTTTACATTTGTGTAATTCTGGCCTTCAATGTTATGTAATCCTGGCGTACAGTTTCTATAATCCTGGCCTTCACGTTTCTGTAATCCTGGCCTTCATGTTTGTGCAATCCTGGCCTTCAAGTGTGTGTCATCCTGGCCTCCACGTTTGTGTAATCCCAGTCTTCATTTTTGTGTACTCCTGGCCTTCATGTTTGCCCTGGCCTTTATGTTTGTGTCATCCTGGCCTTCACGTTTGTGTAAACTGGCCTTCAAGTTTGTGTCATCCTGGCCTTCACGTTTGTGCAATTCCGGCCTTCACGTTTGTGAAATCCCGGTCTTCACGTTTGTGTAATCCCGGCCTTCAAGTTTGTGTCATCCTGGCCTCCACGTTTGTGTAATCCCGGTCTTCATGTTTGTGTAATCCCGGCCTTCAAGTTTGTCCTGGCCTTCATGCTTGTGTCATCCTGGCCTTCACGTATGTGTAATCCTGGCCTTCAAGTTTGTGTCATCCTGGCCTTCAAGTGTGTATAATCCCGGCCTTCACGTTTGTGTAATCCCGGACTTCACGTTTGTGTAATCCCGGCCTTCAAGTTTTTGTAATCCCGGCCTTCATGTTTGTGTTATCCTGGCCTTCATGTTTGTGTGATCCTGGAATTCATGTTTGTGTACTCCTGGCCTTCAAGGTTATGTGTCATCCTGGCCTTCATGTTTATGTACTCCTGGCCTTCACGATTGTGTAATATGGCCTTCAAGTGTATATAATCCTGGCCTTCACGTTTGTGTAATCCCGGCCTTCAAGTTTGTATAAACTGGCCTTCATTTTTCTGTAATCCCGACTTTCAAGTTTATGTAATCCCGCCTTCAAGTTTCTGCCATCCTGGCCATCATGTTTGTGTAATCCCGGCCATCATGTTTGTGTAATCCTGGCCTTCATGTTTGTGTAATCCTGGCGTTCATGTTTGTAATCATGGCCTTCATGTTTGTGTAATTCCGGCTTTCACGTTTGTGTGATCCTGGCCTTTTATGTTTGTGTAATTCTGGCCTTCCTGTTTGTGTAATCCTGGCCTTCCTGTTTGTGTAATCCTGGCCTTCCTGTTTGTGTAATCCTGGCCTTCATGTTTGTGTGATCCTGCCTTCACGTTTGTGTACTCCTGGCCTTCATGCTTGTGTACTCCTGGCCTTCATTTTTGTGTAATCCTGGTCTTCATGTTTGTGTAAATTCTGGCCTTCATGTTTGTGTAATCCTGGCCTTCATGTTTGTGTAATTCTGGCCTTCATGTTTTGTGTTATCTGGGCCTTTATGTTTGTGTTATCCTGGCCTTATGTTTGCGTCATCCTCGCCTTTATGTTTGTGTAATCCTGGCCTTCACGTTTGTGTAATCCTGGCCTTCATGTTTGCGTAATCCTGGCCTTCACGTGTGTGTTATCCTGGCCTTCACGTTTGTGTAATCCTGGCCTTCATGTTTGTGTAATCCCGGACTTCACGTTTGTGTAATCCCGGCCTTCAAGTCTGTGTAATCCTGGCCTTCATATTTGTGTAATCCCGGCCTTCATGTTTGTGCAGTCCTGGCCTTCATGTTTGTGTAATCCCGGCCTTCACGTTTGTATAATCCTGGCCTTTATGTTTGTGTAATTCCGGCCTTCACGTTTGTGTTATCCTGGCCTTCATGTTTTGTGTAATTTCGGCCTTTATGTTTGTGTAATCCTGGCCTTCACGTTTGTGTAATCCCGGCCTTCATGTTTGTGTAATCCTGGCCTTCACGTTTTTGTCTAATCCTGGCCTTCTTGTTTGTGTAATCCTGGCCTTCACGTTTGTCTAATCCTGGCCTTCTTGCTTGTGTCATCCCGGCGGTTAAGCAAACCCACAAGGAGAGACACTAACTATCCGCAGGCCCTCCGCCGACTGTCAAGGCAGACAACCGGGAATCCAAATCATCCTGAAAGGGGGCGCTGCAGGCGGTGGAACAAAATGGATCTGTCCTGTCAGAACAGACCCCCGGTCCAAAATCTCTGGGGGACATTGAGTAGAATGAGCGTGTGAATTGTTCACTGACTGCAAATCCCCTGACAATACATCAGAGAGAGAGAGAGAGAGAGAGGGGGGGGGGGGGGAGGGGGCCCGAGAGAGCGAGCGAGGAGGGAAAAGGTGTGTGTGTGTATGTGCGTGCGTGCGTGCGTGCGTGCGTGTGTGTGTGTGTGTGTGTGTGTGTGTGTGTGTGTGTGTGTGTGTGTGTGTGTGTGTGTGTGTGTGTGTGTGTGTGTGTGTGTGTGTGTGTGTGTGTGTGTGTGTGTGTGTGTGAAAGAGAGACGGAATGGAAGAGAGAGAAAGAGAGACGCAGAGGGACAGACAGGGGGTGAGGGGGGGGGGATAGGCAGAGACAGAGACAAACACAGAAAGAGAGAGAGAGGAATGGAGGAGAGAGACAGCAAGAAAGATAGTCAGAGAGACAAACAAATAGACAGACAGACAGAGACAGCAAAGGAGACAGAATTAGATACAGGCACACAGAGAGAGAGAGAGAGAGAGAGAGAGAGAGAGAGAGAGAGAGAGAGAGAGAGAGAGTTTCATCAAGGGGGAGTGACTGCGTGCGGACTAGTTCATATACGCAACATCACATCTGCTAAATTTCGAGACCACAATGCGCGTGATTAAAGTTGATGGATAAATGAATTAATGACTAAGATGACAGAATTTAAGAAGAGGGTCTCGCACGTACGCACGCACGAACGCGCGCGCGCCCACACATCCTCACACACACAAACGCACTCACGCACGCACTCATGCACGCACGCACGCACACACGCACACACACACACGCACGCACGCACACACACACACACACACACACACACACACACACACACACACACACACACACACACACACACGCGCACGCGCACACACACACACACACACACACACACACACACACACACACGGCCGCTTTTGCCTAAGAAGTATACAAAGGATTCCAAGAAGGGAAGAAACACTGGCAGTCGCCACACACCTGGAAGATGCGTACTTCAAGACCTTCCTGATTCCCCTTGACTATGGAGTCAGCACGACACTCACACTATGGACTCAGCACGACACTCACACTATGGGGCTCAGCACGATACTCACACACTATGGAGTCAGCACGACACTCACACTATGGAGTCAGCACGACACTCACACTATGGAGTCAGCACGACACTCACACTATGGAGTCAGCAGGGCACTCACACTATGGAGTCAGCAAAACACTCACACTACGGACACAGCACGACACTAACACTATGGAGTCAGCACGACACTCACACTATGGAGTCAGCAGGACACTATGGACTCAGCAAAACATTCACACTATGGAGTCAGCAAGACACTCACACTATGGAGTCAGCAGGGCACTCACACTATGGAGTCAGCAAAACACTCACACTACGGACACAGCACGACACTAACACTATGGAGTCAGCACGACACTCACACTATGCAGTCAACAGGACACTATGGACTCAGCAAAACATTCACACTATGGAGTCAGCAAGACACTCACTCTATGGAGTCAGCAGGACACTCACACTATGGAGTCAGCTGCACATTCACACTATGGATTGCAGCAGCACTTAAGGTGCGAACCGTCATCCTACCATTTGGAGACTGGACGTCTGAACTCATAAATTCTCCCTGGGATTACCTCAAGGTTCGCCTCTCTCCCCTGTTTCATATAATGGTTACACTAAAGGCTTTGCAGACCTCAAGAGAAACGGAACTGCTCGAATGCTGACACCAGCATATGGCGGTCTGATGTACAGAACATCAAAGAATGCTGAAGAAAGGACGAAGGCAGTTCAGCGGCACTTGAACGACGTTGCTCAGTGGCGTCAAGGAACTGGATCGTCCGTCAACCCTACAAATAAAACAGACATTGCTTTGCACTGTCAGCGACCAGACATCGGGACAATTACACTCAGCGGTTTCTTTCAAAGGAATACAAATGGAATCAACTGACAAACCTGCGTTATTTGGGTGTAGGCTTTGATAGAAATCTGACCTGTAGAAAACATGTTGAGACTATTGTACTTCAATGCAAAAATGGCCTGTCTTCTATGAAAGCAATGGCAGCTAAAGGCATTGAACAGTGCCATCTCTACCGACGCACCTGTGCTCAGTGTGATTGATTATTATCAGTTAGGGATTACAACACTGTCCAACAGCATTATTCTTAAAATAAAAAGAATTCAAAATGAAGCAATGAGATTGATCTTGGGAACCACGTGGGATACACCGATTGAAACTATGCGATACCTGCTTGACCGTCCTTCAATGCAGACGAGACACAAGCAAGAACAGGTGAAGGCATATATATTCAGAGCACTTGAAAATCCCCAGAACCAACTTCATGCAGCAGTCAAGGAAACAAAGGCACTCGGTTAGGACGTGGGAAAATCATGGGTGGAGCATGCAGAAGACAGTATGCAGCTTGTGTGCCAGTTAGCAGAACTCCAAGAAACGAAGGAATGGGGATAGTATCTCTCCATCTACCGAAGTTCAGAGCTCGGAAGAGACATTGTCGACATTGTCGAAAATGACCAGAATCCAAAATCAACGCAGAAATTCAGACGCAGGTGGAAAACCTCGGCTGAAAAGAAGGTAGGCGAGGCTGGGAAATATACAGAGAAGCAATATGGCCAAATTATCGCGGAAGGCAATGATGCACACAGTTTAACAACTTAGGTCTAACAATGGAGGCAGAAGCAGTGACACAAGCACTCCACTAGCTCTCATCCACGGACCAGTTTCAAACTCAACATGCAATGATGCTGACTGACTCCATGAACCTACTTCTGAAAGTGAAAAGTGGAATGGGAAGCCCTGCTTGGCATGAAGTAATGCGCGGCCTTTCACTGGAGAGACTCATATGGATGTTTTGCCCCGGACACGCAGGTGTAAAAGGAAACGAGAGAGCAGACACACTGGCTGGCAAGGACACAGTAAGAACTGGATTACGATTTGGCCGATCTGATGTGATAAGAAATCTGAAAAATCACCTCAAACAACATGAAAGCAACTATACTATAGACAATCCTTCATAGTTCAGCATAAAGACAGAAAGTAGCCCCACACCCAGACTTGAAGGAAGAGGAGGAAACATCACCAACCAAGTAAATGTTAGAGTAATCAAAAGGCCAACACTGCGGAGGCTCCTACAGAATGGGGAAGACTCACATCGGACCTTTCCAATGGCAGACACAAACGAACAAACACACGTCAACTGATCCCAGTCTTTGAATCTCTCAGGACCCCTTGCTTTCGCTGCAAACGTACATGCATGGGTAAGTCTGCTTCTATGAAGAGATGCAAGTGTGTAAAGTGGACAGTTCACAGATGAGGATATGTGTGCCGGGGGAGGCGGGGGGGGGGGGGGGGGGGGTGAGAGAGAGAGAGAGAGATTCAATTCATTCAGTCAGTAAGGCCAAGGCCCTGTACGAACATGGGGCGGTCACATCATTATGAGAATTAGAGCAAAATTCATATTCTGTTACAAGCGTATTCCAAAGAATCGGGAGAGATGAGTTTGTCTGAACTGAAAGCCTTTGTGTAAATGTGATGCTAATTTGCGTACTGCTCCTTCTTCTTTCGATGCCATAGGTAAACAAAATGGAAATAAAAATGGATTCACGTAGATTTCTCTGGAATCAGTTTCATACGAAGATCGTTCAGAACAGAACATAGAACAAAGTGAAGCTCATCCTCATTTGATTCTTTACACAATGGACATAATAACGCATTACCATATGTAGTTTTACTGCGATACGAATGTGCATTATTTCAGCTTCATCAAATCTAAATTTAGTATTAATAAATCTTAAACATGTATCCGCATCAAATGAGAGATGTGCTTACACCAAATAACCACGGGTGCAGCTTCAATACATTTTAAACCCTTCACTTGATTTGATATATTTTCTTCACCCACACCTTGGCATTCCCATACTTAATCAACACCAAATTCCTTAAAGAGAATCGAATGTTTGATACCCAGTTATGTTTTCCCTTTTGAGTCTAAAGTCGTATAACACGACGTAAGATTTGGTAGTCGATCCATGGTCATTTTGAATAATTTGAACCAGTAACGAATGCACCGAACTGCCGGGTTTATGTTAAGTGGGTACCTTTTTATCTCTCCATACCTCAAGTCATTCGGAGTTTTCCTACCCTCCCCTAAGAATTTTTTAAGGCCAAATAAGTGAACTGACTCACAGCGTACATTAACTTTTCTATCCAGTCCTCCCAATTCTGAGCCATACAGAATAACTGACTCACAGCGTACATTAACTTTTCTATCCAGTCCTCCCAATTGTGAGCCATACAGAATAATCGGTTTGTATACATGTGTCGAAAATCTTGACCAAAAAGTACTGGAGAACTGTTATTCGAAGCGTACAGCTTTTTCAAAACGTAGCAAACGATTCTTTGCTCTTCCAGAAATATCTCTGCAAGTGGCTACAATTGTCGAACAAGTAGAGGAAAAGATTCCAAGATACTTGCAGACATTAACTATTGGCATGGCAATAATTATCATTGTATGCCCAGCCTTTCCTGGCCGACAAGTGACCCCCCCCCCCCCCCCCCCCCCCCCCCCCCCCCATTTCTGAAAAAAAAACTATGATATTACTCTTATCTAAGTTAGCCTTCGATTGCAACTGGTTAGCTAAAGTCTTCAAAATATTCACTGTGTTGTATCTGCAAATCAATAGCTGTTTCAGATCATAAACCTGTATCATCAGCAAGCAGCAAAATGAATAATTCTATATAATCTGCAATAAAACTAGTACCATGTCTTCCGTTATTTATTACTTCCAGCGCTGGCTCGTTTATGAACAAAGAGAGAGCAGAATAGGAGAGACAGACAGACAGACAGACAGACAGACAGACAGACAGACAGACAGACACAGAGTGCCATATATCCCAAAACACTCGTGAAATCACTCCGTGCACGCCGCCAACTGTCCCTGATGCCAGAACGTTAACACTCTATCATGCAATATGCAGGCCGCCCAAAGTGCCCCACGCTGCCACCGCCATCAAGGGCAACGCACAACGGCGGCAGGTGATAAAACACGCCTACACCCGACTCGCCCTACATTCCAGACGATCCTCGTGCCAGAGCGGCCTGAAAGAAGGGCAGTGGGGTCCCATGGAACCTGCACACAGGTCTTGGCAGAAAGGGCAGGGTCCACAGCCTCCCGGGGGAGGGAAGGTAGGGGAAAGGGGGGCAGGGGAAGAGCGGCGGGGAGAGGGGGGGATAGGGGGGGGGGGGGGGGGGGGGGGTTGCATTCAGGTGAACGATGGTGTTACTGTTTCTTGGCATCAACTGTCCTTCTGTGACCCACGAAACAATCCGTCAAAAGAGAGAGAGAGGGGGGGGGGGGGGGGGGGAGGAGAAGAGGGAGGGGGAGGAGGCAGAGCACAGACAGAGGCAGAGCACAGACAGACAGACAGAGATGCGAAAGAGTCTGAGACAAAGAGGGGACGCTGGTGAGAATAAGACAGAGAGTTTGAAGGAGTGAGAAAGCAGAAGGCGAGACAGAGATGGAAAAGGCTAAGGTAAAGAGAGGAGGGGGGAGAGAGAGAGAGAGAGAGAGAGAGAGAGAGAGAGAGAGAGAGAGAGAGAGAGAGAGAGAGAGAGAGTTGACACTTCGACACTTTGATGGTTTTCTGTCATTAGATATAAAGCCCTTGTGAGAGGGGGTACAAAACACGATTTGATTGCAGCGGCAAAGTCATGGAAAACAACATTCAATCACACACACACACACACACACACACACACACACACACACACACACACACACACAACACACACACACACATGCGCGCGCGCGCGCGTGCTCACAGGACATAAATAAAACAGTTTTACA
The DNA here is from genome assembly GCA_016801955.1 of Conus betulinus. Taxonomy (NCBI): domain Eukaryota; kingdom Metazoa; phylum Mollusca; class Gastropoda; order Neogastropoda; family Conidae; genus Conus; species Conus betulinus. The sequence goes on from JADBJO010010974.1 coordinate 62,077, forward strand.
TCAACCATCCAAATATAACATTAGTCAGTCTTTTTGTCTTACCTATTGAGTTAAACACATCTCTTTAAAGTTCTTCAACTGAATAAATACACAATAAACATATCGCCATTTAATATACACACTCATCATTAAGCATTTTCTTTTCCGCAGCGACCCCGCCTCGAAAATGTATTTTGCAGAGAGAGAGAGAGAGAGAGAGAGAGAGAGAGAGAGAGAGAGAGAGAGAGAGAGAGAGAGGAGAGAAAGGGGGGGGGATGATACCAAGATAGAAAGAGGTGAGTCAAACAAAGAAGGAAGTAGAACGATGCAGGTAGGGGCGATTGATTGATTGATTGATTGATTGATTGATTGATCGATCGATCTTTAAGACTCAAGGATGAAGATTTCAGGCCGAGCCCAGTCATACAATCTGTCCTGGTCATGTCACACCATTTCAGCACATGTCATTGATACTGACCGATAAGCATAGCAGCACTGGAAGTGGAAAGTCATTCTACAGTGACAAGAACACAATTTATGATCGTAATAATGATACGGTGGGTAGTCAAACATGAGGACAAAATGAGAACAAAAACCCACAGAGAAAAAAAACACGCAGAGAGAGAGAGAGAGAGAGAGAGAGAGAGACAGACAGACAGACAGACAGACAGACAGACAGATGGGGAGGGAGGGAGGAAGGGAGGAGAGAGGATGGTAAGTATGGGGGAGTCGGATTCGGATTCGGAATTCAGAATCCCGTTTAATTTCATTTAGGCCAAGGCCCCTTATGAGGGGAATGTGAACAACAAAAGAGCATTGAAGCAGCGCTAGTTATGACTTAACAAAAAAACATAACAATGGTGATACAAACAAAATTCTTAAGATGTGGCAGTTTCTCTGAACTTGTATGCTTTTGAAAGAAACATTGAAAGACCTCTAACAACCTCAACTGATTGAGAAGACATTAATAAATACAATTTAAATAAACATGGTTGACTATAATACTTAGGTTTGATGAACTTTTCACGAATACCATTAAGAACTGGACAGCAAAGAACAAAATGTATTTCATCTTCTTGTGCTAGTTTACATAATGGACAAATCAGATCCTCGTTGTCAGCCATTCTGTATCTATAAAGGTGCACTTTTAATTCTGATATTCCTAATCGAAACCGTGTTGTAACATACTGTAAATGTCTATCAATGTTAGCGGTCAAATATGGTTTCAAATCATGCACACTGCAAAAATTGGTATAGAAACTAAATCTATCACTATTGTGAATATGGTCAGACCATTTTTGCCATGTACAATCTATTAATCGTTGCCTGAAAGTACTTTAAATGCTTTGATATTTCCCACTCCCTGATTTAACCAGACATATCCAAACCCATATTCTGTCAAACAAATACGAACTTTGGAGGCCCAGTTATTTTTACCTTTAGAGTCCATATCTAGAAGCATATTGTAGGCTTTTCTAGGAATTCTATCATTACACATTTGCAATAACTTAAGCCAATATCGAATGCAATTAACAGCAGATAGAACAAATATTGGGTAGCGATTAGTTTCTCCGTATATCATATCATTCGGCGTACGTCTGTTTACACCAAGAACTTTTTTTAGAGCAATAAATGAACAGATTCACAACAAGTAGCAGCTTTGTCTAAACCCCATAATTCAGAGCCGTAAAGTACAACAGGCTGTACTTGAGTGTCGAATAACCTGAAGAATACCTTAAAGGATGTATTATTCAAAACAAACAACTTTTTCATAATACATAGTAAAGCATTCTTTGCCCTACTTGCCAGATCTTTACAAGCACCTGTGAAACTCAACCGTGTAGAAAACATTATACCTAAATACTTGTATGCATTAACAACTGGCATATTAATATCACCATAAACCCATCTTTCCCTTGCACCAAGATAGCCCCCCTTACGAAACACAATGATATTACTTTTTGACATATTAACTTTTAATTGAAGTGTACCAGCAGCACGTCGTAAATTATTCAACTGAGTCTGTAGACCAACAGGCGTTTCTGATATCAAAATAATATCATCAGCTAATAAGAGAATAAACAACTCTAAGCTATCAAGAGACAACAAGGCACCATGTCTACCATTATTAATAACTTCTATAGCTAGTTCATTTATAAACAAAGAAAATAAAACTGGACTACATGCATCTCCTTGTCTGACCCCAGCTGTACAGTTAATAAAATCTGTCAGTTTACCTCCACAACGGACTCTAGCTCTAACAACATTATACATGCTTTTTTAATACACCTATAGAGTTTACCACATATACCATTTTTTTTTGTAGTATTGGCAAAAAGTATATTTCTATTGATTGAATGAATCAAATGCCTTTTGGAAATCTATAAAAGCAACATATAGCTTACGATTACGAGAAAACTGCTTTTGGATAAGTGCCAACAAAGTAAACATGTGATCCACGGTCGAATAACCCTTTTTGAATCCTGCTTGCTGTTCCCCGGTTATATTATTCTCATCAATCCATTCTTGTATTCTCCTATTAATAATTATTCAAATAGTTTACTGCTAATGTCACTAAGGAAATTCCTCTATAATTATTGGGATTGTCCACATCTCCTTTTTTAAATATAGGCAAAATAATTGATTCACACCAATTATCAGGGTACAAGCCCTCATTAAATAACTTATTAATAATTTATGAAAAAAAAATAGCACAGCCTGCTGTGTTGCGTGTTTAAATAATTCTGCAATAAGACCATCTGGGCCAGCTGACTTGCCATTTTTAGTTTTTTCTAATAGCTAAAGTAACCTCTTCCATGGATATTGGACGATTAAATGAACTATCTACATCAGCATCCACCACTTCTTCATTAACACTGTCACTAACATTCTGTTCTAACAAATTGTGGAAATGATGAAACCAAATATCGCTAGTTATCTTATTCTTTGGTTGTTTTCTTTTGAAAGATACTTTCCGAACAGTCTCCCAGAAGTCTTTTTGGCATTTAACTGAGGAAATCAACTTATCTATTAAGAACTTATTATACTCTTTCTCTTTTCTTTTTAACATTTTTTTTGTATTCTCGCCTTGCAACACAATAAGTCACTCTATCTTGTGGATCATGAGTACGACAGCTAATTCTCAATAATTTTCTAGCTTCTAGTTTACTGATTCGACACTCTTCATCATACCAATCATCACATCTGTGATTTCTATTGACACGTATATGCTTCTTCATACACTTTGCACTTTCCTTTACACACTCATTAAACATATTCAAAGCTTCATTTACGTCGGATTGTATCATATCTATGGCATTTTCAATTTTTCTAACAACAACATCTACACTACATAATAGTTCTGAAATCGATTAGCACAATCATCATTCCATACAAATTTCTCTATAACATGATTTACTTGTTCATTATTGACAACAACATTTTCCTTTGGAAAAACAGCAATGAAAAAAACAGGCATGTGATCTGAGTCTATGCGGTCTAAAACTTGAAATTTACATGAGTCATATATCAAAGCAAGAAGATCGCTTGAAATAATAAAGTAATCATCAACACTGCAGCCAGAATCAGATATGTATGTATAGCGTCCTTCCAGGTCGCCATTACATACTCCATAACAATACACAAATCCAAGGCAGTGCATAGATTTAGCATCAGCTTTCCGTAATTATTTAATGTACAGTCTTCAGAATTACGATTAATACTGAGAGAGTGACTATCACATTGTCTATCAAAAAATTTTTTTTTTTTCCCGAAAAATCCTGAGAAAATTGGATGATGTTCTGCTATTCAAGTCTCCATTAATTATGACATACACATCGTTTCTTAACAAACATTCTATCAAACAATCTTCAAGTAAACTAATTCCATTTTCAACATCAAAAAAAAAAGGTGTAAAAAGGAGAATTTTCCGGATGAATGTAGCAACAAAAATACAAAACATCTTTGTCTGTTCCAAAAATTTTTTGTCAATTATAAATACACAAAAAATTGGAATGGTTGACATCAATAGCGTTTTACAAAAGGAGATAACTCTTTCCTATCAAACAAACAATTCCACCTGATGCTCTCCCCTGTCTACTGAATTTGACAGCAGGTTTGCAAAACACATCATAGTCAGAAAATAGATTATCAAACTTCCACTCATCAAGAAACGTTTCAACAAGACAGACAAAAATCAAACTTAAAAAGAAATGAAAAGAAATCTGGATCGGCAAGTTTTGACTTTATACCATTAATATTCCATAACAAAAAAGAAAAGGGTTTGTTTTCATTATATGTACACTCTCTCTCCTTCCCTGCCTCGCTCTCTTCCTCATGCACGCACGGGATTTCCGCAACTGGCTGGCTCTGGCTGGTTACTGCAACTCACCCGGCAACTGTCAACACGAACATCGCTGTCCCTGCCTGTTGCTGTTGACGAGATTACCGGTGTTCTTGCTTTTTGGTGATCCCCTACATGTAATGTAGCATGAGGAAGAAAATCTGGCCGGCCAAACCCCTATCTATAATCCTTGAGCCCACCATGTCCATCAGGAAATACGATCTTCCGTCAATCACTAGATGATCGTAAATCATAGTGGCTCTCTTCCCGTCTGCTCTTGCTTTTTTCAAGTGTGGTGAAAGACCACGCCTGATTTCCCTGATCCTGGACGAGAAATCTTCTCCCACAAAGACATTGCTGCCTTTCAGGTTTTTCTTTCCTTTCAGGATGTTAACTTTATCCTTGTAAAAGGTGCAGCAAGCAATGATGGGAGAGTCAGGTTTGGCACTGTCTGTGAATCCTGTCGAACTCTACCTTCTTAGTCATGTTTTAGCTTATCAGTCAACATAGTACGTACTTTCCCTTCACAGTCATCGTTTGTCTCGTTCTGGTCCCTAGGTATGCCGTAAAAAATCAGATTATTACGTTTTGACCTCCCCTCTAGATCATCAGTCTTTCTTTCTAACTGCTCAACTTTACTCAGGAGATCAGCGTTAGCTTTGGCCAGATCTTCATTTTCTTTTTTCAAGTCCGCCACCTCATCTCTCAAATTTTTCACATCAGACTGCAGGGCTGAACACTTTTCTCCAAGATCGTCAAACTTCTTATCAACATTGTCAAACTTACAGTTCATGGTGGACAGTACGTTCTGCAGAACATCCATCAACTCTGCTCTTGATGGTTCTTCTTGAGGGGGGGTCCCGCGCTGAGGAGGAAGAGGTGGTCGCCTGCGCCCGGTCTGCGGAAGCAGATCCTACCCTGCTCCTGGTGTCGCGCCTGGTGCTGGTCAGCATGGCCTTCAGTGTCCCAGAGTTGTCCTTCTCAGGAGGGGGTGCAGGGGGGCCAGGATGAGGTTCCACGTCCCCCGACCTCAGCAAAAGGAGCCCCGCCCCAAAACAGGTAGGAGAGGGTCAGTCCAAGAAAGACACCGTCTAACTTTGTACGGGGTGTCAACATGGAGGCTCTCATGGCGGCTTTTCGAATGGCCCGTTTCCACATAAAATTAATGTAGACAGGAAGAAAGGTGCCACATGTCACTCTAAAATTCAGTTGGCACGAGGGCATGGTACTAGTCCTTTGAGCAATATTCAGATCAAATTCTAAATGATTTATATCAGTAAACAGCAAACTGTCTGACAATATCTTCACGCTTAGATGCCATGAGCAACACAAGTCTAAGCAATGAAGGATGGCCTAGAGACTTAGTAGGAATCAGCTGATCTGTAAGATTGTTCAAAATGGGACAACGAAACACAAAATGGACCTCGTCTTCTCGTGCACCTTTACCCAATGGACAAATAAGATTTCGTTCATTCTACTTTTCCTACCGATAGTGATGAGGACACACTCTTTAACACTTCTTTAACACTCTTTTTGATACAGGATTTTATCCTGACAAGTGGACTGAATCAATCGTTCTTGCTCTGCACAAGAGAGGTGACGCAAACAATCCTTACTGTTATCGGGGTATGTCCATCTGCGACGCAGCCAGTAAAATCTACAGTACGGTGGTTAACTACAGATTGCAGGAATGGGTAACAGAAAATGATTTAACAGGAGAGTACCACGCCGGATTTAAACGGAAGTACTCTGCAATTGATCATATGCTTACTGTGATGGCATTTATACAAAACAGTTTTGTTTGAATCGCAAAATTATATGTTTGCTTTCGTTGATTTTGAAAGGAGTTAAGCT
>JADBJO010010975.1:5000-10000 GCA_016801955.1 Conus betulinus
GTTAATGAAAATAAACATTAAAGACAACACAAAGGAGAAGAGAGTACACCTTCACAGAGAGAGAGAGAGAGAGAGAGAGAGAGAGAGAGAGAGAGCAGACAGACAGACAGACAGACAGACAGACATAGTTAGAGACAAAGACAGGGCGAAAAACATCCAGTTATACTGTAATCCTAATATCTACAAACAAGCACAAGAAACATGCGGCACAGAAATCTTTAAAATGAGATAAAGATGACAGTTTAACAGGGCAACTCAAATTCATTTCATTTTGAAATGTTGCATATGCGCGCTTCTTCTCACGTCCCTCCTGCAGAATCCCTCCAGCCCCAGCTTCTCTCCTCCCCCCCCCCCTCCCCCAACACACAAACAAACATGACTGCACGCGTGTATTTATTATCCACAAGACCACACACACACACACACACACACACACACACACACACATATATATATATATATATATATATATATATATATATACATACATACATACATACATAGGCGAATAGTCATATATATACCCAGAAGTCAGCAATTTAAACACATTTTGTTTAAAAAGATACGTTAAAAAAGACTACTCTTTGAGATTGGCAAAATTTGTCAGCTTGACGGGATGTTTCAAGCGCTGACAAATTGTAAACATGAACACTTCAATTGTTCCTCATCAAGCCATAGTAATCCATGAAGGTAGGCATTTTACCAATAATGAAAAAAAAAAATGGAAATAATCATCTAAATCTTGCGATTACTGAAACCCTCTTGAATATGATGACACTTCCTAGTCGGATCAGCCCACCAGCTGTAGATCTCCATTTGATCTGACATTTCTATCAAGTACACCAGAAACGTTTGGACTGAGTCGAGAGTAGGTTTCGGCGAAGGCAAAGACGTTTTATGCTGAGGTTGTCTGTTCTCTATCCTTTTCAGTTCTGAAGGCTAATCTGCGTAATGCACATACTACATTTTTGTGTCTTCTCCCTTGCTTTCAACAACACGCATTCTCAACAATTCCAGACAAACGGCAAACGCTCTAGATCTAGTCTGGCAAACCCCTGTGACTAGAATAGCCTTACTGACACACTGAGCATAGATGCATCCATATTTCATTTAACATTTTAGAGATTTGGTTAACATTGGAAGGATGCAGACAGCCCCACAATAGACGTTACACGTTCCTATGAGAGGCGCTGGCTTTGAACAGGCAAGCAAAAGCCATTGTTAAATCATTAAGATTACATGGCAAATGTTTTTTGCAAATCGAGCCCCATACTTTGGCAACATGATGTGTAAACTGGGTTTTCAACAAATTATTGCCAGTTTTGAGAATACATCTTTAAGAGTTTTCTTTTTTTTTTCAAAAATTGTAACCAACTAAATTTGTTTGAAACACTGTGGTTGGGATTACCATGTGTCTGGTTCAAAAACTGAGAAGGATTTCTTGCTGTAAGATTTTTTTTTATAGAAAATGGGGGACAGGGAGAAGGGTAGTCATGCTGAGATGAAGATTTCTAGGAGGTGTATAGTGACACACAATTTCAGACAGATGAGACAGCCTTAATTCTCAGTTTAACAGAGCTGAAGTTTTTCTCTTGACCCATGCCCTCACAGCAAGCCAGTACAAAGTCAGAAGAAACTCACTGTCTCTACATCGTCGTCTGAGTTTGTGCTGTCTAAGCACGGTTCTTGCAACATAATTTTAAATCTGTTGGAGTTTGGACATATATTGTCAGCAAAGTCAGCTTGAAGAGAGCTGTGTCAGTTTAATATTCCTGTTAGTCCCTTTTCTAATCCTTATGAAGGGTTTATGTGTTTGGATGAATTCTTGCAAAGGATGAGAAAGATGCAAAATTTGTTTGCTGTTTCAACTGAGGGTGAAGTTTACATATTCTAAGCTGTAAGAACAATACTCCACAGAAGTGGTTTAAATGTAATCTGTTACTTCAAGACTGATCCAAAATGATGCCTAGTTTGTTTGTTTTTTTCAACTGAGGAAGAAAGAAAATCAGTCTTGCTGACAGTCATAAATCATCATGTCTATCTTTTAATGTTTGCCATCATTTTGAATTTCTTTTATTTCATTCTGTCTGCAATCGATGTGAGCCAGATTCAACAATAAGAAAACTGATGTGTTTGTGTACATTAAACAATACAGATTCAATTACACAACCTTTGGTTCAGTACTGATGCAGCAAATATGTTACAATTCATACATGTACACTGTTTCAGATTTTTTTTAGATAGTAAGCAAACCATCTAAGAAGCATTACAGAGCAACCAAAGTCAATTGACAAACTTGTGATAAAAATGTCATGATTGATCAAGTCAAAAGCAGTTGAGAAATCGAGGAGTGACAGGATCGAGGCGTAGCATCATCCAGCTGCCTGTTACGGATTTAAAACTGGCTAGAATGCTGTTTCAGCCATAGCATGCGACAGAGCACGACCACTCATCCAGTTAGTCTGTCGAATAAGCAAAACTGGCAAATCTGTTCATGGACTAGCTCAGTTGCCCAAACATCAACACCATGTGAATCTCCCCAGTGTCAAGGTCTTGCACCATGTAATGCATACTCTTCAGGGGAGAATGATCTAAACCAGATCAAAAATGGATCATGTATGACCATCAACACCAGAGGTTAGAAATGTCTGAGTGTGGCTTTTTTCCACCTATATACTTTGAACTCCATTGGACATATTCAAACTGGGGTCAACACATTTATCGGACTACGTACAGTTTCCATTTTCTGCATCACTATCACTGGACTTAAGAGGCTTCCCTGTCACCCTCAGCTGCGTCCTGAAAATCAGAACAAAAACAAAGTGAATCGAGACAAAGAAAACAAACTGTTCACTACAAGGTCATCCACACCAGTCTCTTGACAACATTGCACAGATGTGTTGAATGTAATAAGGTTTATACCCTTTCTCATCCCCACCTATAGAATACGAAGACAGGGCATAGGAGTACCACACACAGGCTCCTGACAACACCTGGATAGTTTCAGATCTCCATATCGCCATTTTTAATCAACCCATACACAATGATTTGGGGAGAACATGGAGTGGATAGGTGTATAATTTGAATTCAGAATATGCTTTAGAGCAGGAGGAGTAGGTGGATGTAGTAAGGGAGCTGGGCTACAGATAAATGAACAAGTAAAGCCCACAACAAGGACAGGCAAAAATAAAACATTACAAATCATAGTCAAGGCTGTGTCAGTTTAATATTCCTGTTAGTCCCTTTCTAATCCTTATGAAGGGTTTATGTGTTTGGATATGTACATCTTGAATTCATTTACTGGCCTTTGGATTTTCATCCATCAGATTAGTGCAATACGTTTGTGCTAGTTCTAATACCCACAGTCCCCCCCCCTCCCCTCCCCACCCCACACACACGCACACACACACACACACACACACACACACACACACACACACACACACACTTTAACACTCACTCTTTTCTGCATCAATCCCTCCCCACCTCCTGATTTGCTACTCTGCACACACACACACACACCCCCCCTCCCCCCCCCCCCCCCCCCCCCCCCTTCCACATTTCTCCTTTTGCCCCTTTTTTACATCATTGAAGGCACATCAGTTTTTTTGTAAAAAAAAAAAAAAGAAAACGAAAAAAAAACAAAATAACAAAAAATGAGAGACACGCGTCATAACCGTTCTCAATCATCACGCTTACAGCACAGATGCCGCAACTGACTGAAACGATTACTGCAGCGTTTTCGGCTGATTTCTTCGGCATGGCAACTAGTTATCAGCCGAGCGAAACATCAAAGGGGGCTTGGCTCTCCGGCAGAGGGAGGCCAACACGAGGGTCGGCTTTCATCAGACGACGTGCGTGAACTGATTATGACGGCGCCGTCGTCGGCTGTCTTTTCCGCGCATGCGTGATTTAGATTTTCGTTTTGCTCTTCTTGATTGAGGGCTTGGGGTCTTTTTTTTTTCCTTCCTAGTACAAATTGTGTCTTTTTTTCTCTTTTTCTGTCTGTCTGTCTGTCTCTAGTTCTTCGCCTCTCTCTCTCTCTCTCTCTCTCTCTCTCTCCTCTCTCTCTCTCTCTCCTCTCTCTCTCTCTCTCTACTTTAGGCTCATAAGGAAAAAACATACTAAGAAGTATTGATGTATAGTTAAGATAGAATTCTGCATGTACATACTGTCATGGAAGAATGTTTGGTTGCAGTCATGGTAAATTTTGTTCTAATTATATAAAATTGATTGACTTTTTGTTGCGTACTCATGTGAATAGGTTGATGGCCTCACATTAAAGTCACGAGTCACGAGTCACGAGTCTCTCTCTCTCTCTCTCTCTCTCTCTCTCTCTCTGTCCATCTTTTCTTCCCCTTCTCTTCCCCTCTCTCTCTCTCTCTCTCTCTCTCTCTCTCTCTCTCTCTCACCTCTTGTGTGTGTATGTTTGTGTTTGTGTGTGTGTGCGTGTGTGTGTGTGTGTGTGTGTGTGTGTGTGTGTGTGTGTGTGTGTGTGTGTGTGTGTGTGTGTGTACGTCTGCATGCCTGACTGTTTCTGATATGATATTCTCTTTGTGTTTGTCTTGTTTGGTCTAAATTTGGTAAATTACTTCCCTTTCTTCACTCTGTCTTATTTGTCTGTCTGTGTGTATGTCTGTCTATGTCTGTGCGTCTCTCTTTCTTTGGTATGTCTCTGTCGGTCTGTCTATCTGTCTGTCTGTCTCTATCTCTCCATCTGTCTGTCTGTCTATCCGTCTGTCTCTCTCTCTCTGTCTATCTGTTCGTCTGCATGTCTGTGTCTATGTCTCTGTGTGTCTGTATGTCTATGCATCTGTCTGTCTGTCTGTCTGTCTGTCTGTCTCTCTCTCTCTCTCTCTCTCTCTCTCTCTCTCCCTCTGTGCCTCTTACCTTCCCCCCCCCCCCCCCTTCTTGCTCTTCCCTTATGTCTGGATGTGCGGCGACTTCCTCTCTTGATGTTCAGATCTGAAAGATGGTCTGTGGTATAGTGGCTTTGCTCT
>JADBJO010010975.1:15000-22500 GCA_016801955.1 Conus betulinus
TTACTCTTGACCTTTATTTCTTCTTGTACCCTCTCCATGTTTTTCGCTCATCTGTCTCTTCATCTAGCTGCCTCTACCTTTTACATCCCCTTCTTCTATTTTTCGATTCTGTTCGTATAGGTTGGAGTGTTTGTGTGTTCATACAATCCATTAAGGAGCAGAATGCTATGAGTGGCGAGCAGTTGAATTCTGTGCGCTAGTGTCATGTGATTCAATCATATCCCTCCAGGAATGGAAGCTCCTGTCCACACAAGCACCGAGTCAGTAAGGAGCCACAGTTTTGCCTTCTCTCAGAGTTGACTGCAGTATGTCACAATCTTTCTGAGACAAGAACAACTTCAGTTTCAAACTGTACGTCTTACATGCAACATATTCATGTGCACTGATGAGAATAAAGTTGTTTAGTTGTTGTTGTTTTGAGAGGTGGCTTCATGATCATACGATGGTCGTCAATGCCTCTTGGCGGAGGAGGAAGTTAACATTTCTGAGAAGGGTAATCTCTCTCAAACTCCTTTTCCGTTATCAACGGTGTTAAGCGTGGATGTGTCCTGGCACTCATATTCTCCATTCCATGTCGTCTGCTAGATATTTTGCTCCCAAATCCTTGAGCTCCACCAATGGCGTAGAGACACAGGAAGTCTACTAGTCATGCATGATTCTGGTATCCTCGCTGAAATGTGACATTGAACTGTTTTACTGGCCCCAAAATTCCAGGATGAAATCATCTTTTCCAATTCAAAACTTTTTTTTAATCTCACAGAGGCAGGACGATTTTCATCCATTGGAACTGTTATTGCTACCTGACCTTTGCTGTAACCCCGAACTTTGACCTGTGTAACGGCTCTGTTCCATGGTCGCATTTCATCTTTTGACAAAAATTGGTTACAAGAGAATCAGTAGCTTATGCGTATTCCTACAAGGGCACACACACACACACACACACACACACACACACACACACACACACACGCGCGCGCGCGCGCGCGCGCGCGCGCGCGCACACACCATCTTGGCTGAAGAGTACTGCCAATACAGTTCTCTTTCTGTGGACCATGAAAAGTATCTACGCTCCGCTCTCTTTAGTAATCATTTGATGCGTGAGCAGTTCATACTCCCCCATACTATCCCGAAAACCTCCTGGAGAAACTTAAATGAGCAGGCCACTGTCCATATACACCCCAACCCGAGCCCAGCAGGAAGTAAGACGTCATATAAACCACTACTGCAAAGGCTGCACACCCAAAATTAATGCGCCAAGGCCCTGCGTAAGGAGTCGAGTATTTATAGGCAGGCGCAATCTGAGCAAGCCACTGCCCATCTACACGCAACCCGAGCCCAGTAGGAAGTAAGACGTCGTAATAAACCACTACTGCGAAGGCTGCACACCACAAAAAAATTAATGAGCCGAGGCCTTGCTTAAGGAATCGAGTATTTATGGACTGGTGCAATTAGATTTGTTTGACAATTTCTCTTGTATGTGAACGTTTGATTCTCCTCATTGTCTTTGATATGGCCATCCAGATACAAGCCAGAGAGTTCCAGGCAGACACATTCAAATCAAGGGAATGGGATTATTTGGGGGCGCTTTGAGCTAGCTTCAAGATAGGGTCACGGGCAAGTGCGATGACCTGAAATGTGTGTCAGTTAAGGGGAAGGTCAAGTATTTGAATATTGTTTGTGATTTCATCGGTGAAAATCCGCTAAAACAAGGTAATTAATTGGTGAAAGAGTTGTTCTTTTGGTCAATTATCAGTCTACCATTGATTTGCTGGCTCAGTTTTATGGCAGGCTTCAAAACGCGTACATGGACTGCATAGTGTTTTAGTGAAACGCTTACATAGAGTGCATAGCGTTTTAGTGAAACACTTACATGGATTGCATAGCGTTTTAGTGCAAAATGCTAGTTGTGGTGTGTGACCAGACCAGCTGCTTGTTCAGGTCAAGAAAGCGTGATGGATCGCACGTACGACGCAGCCTGTCACGTCACGGTGAAATATGGGCCAGCCACTGACGTGTAAACGTCGCTGGGGGGCACAGCCCCTACCGTTTTGATAGCCTCCTTTCATCAGTGCAGGTTTCTGCGTGCGCCACGGGTGAGCTGTTTATCGCTGGAGCACAGGCCTTTGCACACAGGGGGTTGATTCATCCCTTCAAAAAACATTGTTTTTTTTTTGTTATGCGGCAACCAATGATGGAATCTCACACAGCAGTGTGTAATCCAGCCTGTGTCAACTGGTAGTGCGCACGGGGGTCTTGGTGACCTCGTTACCGCGCGGGATAAAAAGTGCAAAGTTGCGTTAACTGTGCCTGTTTTGCATCAAGCTTGCTGGCGACACAAGATGTGTAAAATGAAAAAATTCTTTTTTCCCGTGCAAGAGCAGTCTCTCAAGTGAGTTTTATGCCCCTTCTTTTGGCTGTTTAAGCGCGCGGGGTTGGTTACTGTCAGCCCTTTTCTCACCATGCCACCACGAAGAAAACTTAGCACCTTTGACAAAACCAGGGCGATTGCGTGGATACAAGATGGCATTGCAAAGGCTGAAGTGGCGCGACGACTTGGTGTGCATCATTCAGTTATTGTTAGACTGAATCAGCGTTTTAGGGCGACCAACAGCGTTGAAGAGAGGCCACGGTCAGGTCGGTCAGGTCGGCCTAGGCAGACTACTCCCAGAGAATCGTTTCATCGAGAGGCAGGCCCTATTGCAGCGGGATACCACTTCCACCAGCATCCAAAGGCAGCTTCGTATGGCAAATAACACCATCCTCAGCCGTCAAGCCATACGAAACCGTCTTCACCTTCGGCTCAGATCACGTCGCCCAGCTGTTCGACCACGACTGCTAGCAGCCCATAGGCTGGCTCGCCGAGCTTTCTGCCATCGTCATGTGAGATGGAACCAACAACAGTGGTCCCAGGTCCTCTTTTCAGATGAGTCGCGGTTTAGTCTTGAACACAATGACGCCGAACTAGAGTTTGGAGGCGTGTTGGTGAACGTTACATTGATGCAGCTGTTCGCCAGACCAGGGCCTTTGGGGGAGGATCTGTTATGGTATGGGGTGCCTTCAGCCTCCACCACAAGACACCACTCTACCATATTGATGGAAACCTCACAGGGCATCCGCTATCGGGATGAAATCCTGGCGCCTTTCGTTGTTCCGACCATGCAACGGATAGGACCCATGGCAGTCTTCCAAGACGACAATGCTCGGCCACATAGGGCCCGGGTGGCCGAAAACTTCATTGTGCAGGCCGGCATCAACAGGATGATCTTCCCGGCGTATAGTCCCGACCTCAATCCCATCGAGCATATGTGGGATGAGTTGGGAGACGTGTGAAGGAGAACCATCCACCTCCCAGAGACCGCCAGGATCTCTTCCAAATGCTGCAACTGGAATGGCAGAGAATCCCTCAGAGGGTCATCAGAACACTGGTCAACTCGATGAGGAGTCGCTGCGTGGAATGTCTCGCCAATGGCGGTGGCCACACCCACTATTGAAATGATTTTGTGAACTGAACAGATTTTGCGAACTTTGATTTCGACCCATCCTCTGTTTAATTGTCTGTAAATCAACACACCGTTCATTCGATCCCAATATTTCGTGTCATCTGTCACACGACGACCCACTCTTCTGTGGAAAGTGGAATATGAGTCGAGTTGTTCGGAAGAATTCCTACGTAGAAAGTTCACGCAAACAAAGTCCCCTGTCGTACATGAACGCATGCGCTGAAGTTCTGTAGTGTTTTGGACTTCATTCTCAGCTTGAAGTCTTCGAACTGTATGACAACATCATCGTTATTCTTCTGAAAATAAATCTATTTATCATGCCCGTTTTGTGGTTTTTTTTATCATGCCTGTTCGCTGTCCGTTTCGTGGTTTTATCATACCTGTTTCGAGGCTCGTGGTTTTATCATACCTATTATCGAGGGCTTTTCGTTGGATGGATCGGAACTCGCAGCGAGACGCGATTGATCGAGCCTGTCCTCTTGGCTTCAAATAGAGACACACTACAGTCCATAATTCTGTGGTGTTCTCACCACCAAGGGTTCCAAAAAAAAAAATCCAATACACCCCCCAAAGCAGCCAGCGAAGGGTAGTAGAATGATACAAAACGAAAGTGTGGAAAGGAAAAAAGTTGCTGAAAAACTAAAAAACGTAATACAAACAGTATAAGATACAGGGGACAATCTTTGAGCCTATGCTTGAGGACCCCTCCAAGGATGCAAGGGAGATCAAAAGATACGGAACAGTCTGAGTGGTCAGCTTTGCTGTTCAAAAACCCAAGCATTGTCAGCAGCTAAGAATTCTGCAGATTAGTGCAGAGCAACCTTTACTTGGATCTCCTAAGAGATGCAGTCTCCCACTGATTGACCAAACAATAGAAAATGCTGAACAATTAATTAATGCCTTCCTAACGATGATGGTAAGATCGGCGAAAATGAACGTCAATTGTGTGGGTGTGTTGGACTGTTGATCTTATTTATCAGACCAGGTTCAATTTTGCGCTTGTACAGTCAAAAGAGAGAGAGAGAGAGAGAGAGAGAGAGAGAGAGAGAGAGAGAGAGAGAGAGAGAGAGAGACTCGATGTTCGTGTTGTTTGTATCTCATTTGTAACAAATAAATGGGATAAAAAAAGTCATTTTGAGTACTTTTGCTGAACAACAGCAACACCACCAACGTGGCTAACCACGCCGATGTCATCATTCCCAGCATCTCATTCTATTCTGCCAGTCCACTACGTTGATAGCATGTCTGTTCCGCCCCTCCACCCTCCCTCTAACCTCCACCCTCCCTCTTCCTCTTGTTGCATTCACTTCTTACCATCCTACCACCCGCAATTCCGCATTCACCCCTCCAGCAGCACCCCCCTCCCCACCCGGCCCCTTCTCATCTCCCACCCCACCCATAATTCAGCTTCCCTCCACCCACTCGTCTCTCCGACCTTCACCTTGATCCAAGTGTCGAAAATGATTGGTCAGAGGGCCAAAAGCGAGTTAGCCATTCCAAGGGATGTGGACTCCCGGTCACTGTTTTAAGTCAATGACGTCAAAACAGACTGACAAACAAACAAACAGATGATCCTATGTGATCAGTTTATGACGTCAAGACAGACTGACAAACAGACCAACAGACCATTCTATGTGATCACAGTTTCGGCTTCAATGTGTGTGTTGGTTTTCACTATTTGCAAAGTCTTGTTTCAGTTTGTTTGTTTGTTTTTTGTTGTTTTTCACATCTTGCATTTTTTTTTTTTTCACTTACATTTTTCTCTGATAACAGCCTGCGTCGCATGATACCACGTATAATTTGTCACGAAATTTGTTTTTCTCCGCCTTTCTCAGAGGGGCTGGCATGCACACGTTTTCTTCTTCTTCTTCTTCTTCTTCTTCGACGCATCGAAGGGATTACCAACAGGCAAATTAATGGAAACTGAAATTCATTCAGATCATGAAAAATAAATCATGTCTGACAGCTGACAAATGTTAGTTGCTGTCGTCCGGTGCAATCGAAGTTGTGTGTTTCAGCCATATTGCCGCCATGTTGTCTGGTCTTGTACATGACGACATAGATAAAAAAAAAAAAGAAAAAAAAAGAACGAAAAAACTCGTTCACTATCTTTCAGATTTAAACTGCGAACACAAGTCACATGTACACTGTTTCCCACCTCGCAATTAAGGCACTTTCTTGTGCGGTGTCCAAATAAGCTAACTCTCTTCAAGAGCTATCAAAAAGAAACTAGCGTAAGCGCGCGTTTTCTGAAAAGTGAAGCTGCGCATGCGTTTCTCCTGTTCGTCGATTTAAGCGTTCTAGGCTTGTCTTGGTTAAACTTTATTTCATCCACATAAAGCAACTAGTGTTATGGTACATTTTGGGAAGTTTGAACCGTGTAATACGATTTTTACCGAGCAGAGGCGTAGATTAGAAATATACGTGCGACTGGATGGACGATCAGTGACAGTAATGACCAACTTAGGCCACATAGATATACCTTGCCAGGTATAAGCTATATAAGACAGGACGAGTTCATGATTTGTGGTGGATGAAACAGGTGAAGCCACGTCACATGGAAAGTTCAAACAGCCTTTATGTATCAATAATATAAATCATCACGGAAAACTGTTGAACATTGGTTTTTCTTTTTTTTTACGTTGCTCCCAAATAATAAAACAGTTTTAGGCTGCGTTCACGCTAAGCCCGGTCAGTTGACGACGACAGCCGCCGTCAACTGGCCGGAAACTGAATGCACGGCATTTTCTTCTTTCCCATCATGGAAGCCGGAGTTAGGCGTTCACGCTGGTCACCGGCTGGCGCCGGCTTGTCCCGGCCAGCTTTTTGCTTTGTCGCATGTACACAAAAAAGACGGCTGGCCGGTCCAAAGAACGTAATGTTTCATAATACAGACAGAGTGAATGCCCTTGATTCAAGATGGACGAAGATAAACTCATTGTCGCTGTGCAGAAAAGATCTGTTATTTACGACAAGGAAGACAGAAATCACCACAATCGAGACATCCTCAGCACGACATGGGAAGGCATTGCACACGAAATTGGTGCCGAAGGTAAGTGTTTATTCGTTTTTTCTCAGTGTACACTGTTTAATTCATGAAAACATAAACGAGCGTCTGTCGTTCCTGTAAATTTATTAACAAAAATGGAAAAGTAATGAGAAGAATTTGTTTCCTACTTGAACGTGTTGTCAACTCAAAGTGTGTGTGTGTGTGTGTGTGTGTGTGTGCGTGTGCGTGCGTGCGTGCGTGTGTGTGTGTGTGTATGTGTGTGTGTGTGTGTGCGCGCGCGCGCGCATGCAAGCACGCACATGCCTGTGTGTGTGTGTGTGTGTGTGTGTGTGTGTGTGTGTGTGATCACGTCAAGTGTGTATGATCAGTTTGATTGGTTTGCAATCACATTTAGCTTTAGTGTTGTCACCATGTTTTGCTGATGTCAAAAAACAAAACATTAAGCACTTTTGCTACGACAGTGTCAAATCATGTCTTTCTGCCAAGGCAGCATCCCTGTTGGTGACATGAAATATGCCATCAACGTATCTCTCACTGCCACAGCGTCACCGCACACTCTGGCATTGTTTGCTGGGAGGTCTGGCATTGGAAGTTGCTTTGTTGTACGTCTGGCATCAGTATACGTTCAGGTTCTTTGTTTTGCACATAATTGTGCAGTACACAGACAGCTTTGACAATATCAATCGCAAAGTCTACTTGCACCTCCATTGGCTTGCGCAAAATGCGCCACATGCTTGAAGCCACTCCAAAAGTACATTCGACTTGTCTTCGAGCTCGTGAAAGTCTATAATTGAAAATTCGCTTTCCATAAGTCAAATTGCGTCTTGGGAATGGTCTCATAATGTTTGGCTGCAAAGGGAAAGCTTCATCGCCCACAAACACAAAGGGTAGGTCAATATCAGTGTTTGGGATCTTTGCTGGTTGTGGCAGCTGAAGTTTGGTTTCTGACAACATTTTTCCAAACGATGAATCTTGCAGGATACCGCCGTC
>JADBJO010010975.1:35000-37500 GCA_016801955.1 Conus betulinus
TTTTGGGGTTAACGTTTTGTGTACTTGGCACTTTTATTCCGGTGACTGAGCTATTTCTAACTTTACAGGCCAATATTTCTACTGCTAAAATAAAGGCCAGGGGGTGAAAATGGGCACCCCTGTCGAATGCCACAGTTGACTTTGAAGTACTCAGACAACCACCCTCCATGATTGATACAGCTTACGTTATTATTCATTAAAACGGACACCCAACGTATGAAATCTGGCCCAAAACCAAAAAGATTGAACGTGTGCAACAAGTATGTCCTAGACATCGAGTCAAACGCTTTGGCATAGTCTAGCGCAAGTCTGTATCCAGCTCTACCTGTTGCATTTAAGTAATTTATAACGTCGTCTATAGTTCTCAACACTGTAGCAATATTTCTGCCTTTCATGTATCCTACCTGGTCTTCACTAATCAGCTTGTGTAATACTGTTCCCAGTCTAAGTGCTAAAACTTTGGCCAGTAACTTGTAATCTGAGTTTGTAAGGGTTATTGGGCGCCAATTACTGAGGTGCTCCCTGTCTAAACCCTTACCTTTATGTATTAGTGTAATGACTCCAAGGTTTCGAGTGTATGATAAACTCCCGTTGGTGAACGATTCGTTGAAGGATTTAATAATAACACGTTTTATTCCGATCCAAAAGAACTTTAGAAATTCAATACTGATCCCATTGCTTCCGAGAGCTCAGCCGTTCTTTCATCTCTCTCAGAGCCTCTGTGGCTTCAGCTTCTGTGATGAGTCCTTCGCATGACTCAGATTCGTCATTGTTTAGCTTCTGGAGGTTTTCGTTTTCAATAAAGACTTCGCATGATTCAGCGACTTCATTATCTTGCGTAGTTTGATTATACAGATTTTTGTAGAATAACGCCTGCTCTCTCAGAATGTCTTTCTGGTGATGCACTACCTCCCCATTGTCTTTACACAATCGTGTCATGATCTTTTTCTGCTTCTAGATTTTTCTAAGCTACAAAAATATTTGCTATTCTTTTCCCCCTCCTCTATCCATCTCAACCTTGATCTCACTTGGGCTCCTTTTGTCTTCTGCAGATCAAATAGTTCATATTCATGTTTTGTTTTGTAACAAATCAATCTGTAGTTCTTTATTTTGAACGTTACGAAGGATGTTTGATTCGAGATCTTGTATTCTCTCTTTTGTAAATCGATTTTTTTTTGTTTCGTGTATTACAAGCAAGACGTTTCCGAACTCGATACAATAATTCCTTAATTTCATTTATATCCATTCCCATTTTTCCATGTAAGACATATCATCTCCTTCATTCTCCATTTCTACAAGCAATAGCTTCATGTTCTCAACGAATTCTGTATTCTGTAAAATCGCCAGTACCCTGGACCTCTGATAAAGTCTCCTTCGTTGAACTCCAGCACAACCGCTCTGTGATCTGATTGCGGAATGGTACAGTGTTCACTGACAACCAAAGAGGAGCATAAATCTTCTGTCACTAAGCAATAGTCTAGCCGTCTTGCTATAACAGGGTTAAATCTATTCCAGGTATATTCTTTTTTCTTCAGGGTGAAAAAAAATCTCCAGGAGTCGATTAAACTTGACTGTGTTAATACAGACAAATTCATTTACCTCTATTTTGCTGTGTGTGGTTTACCTGATGCAATGTCTAAATCATGATCTAAAACGCAATTGAAATCTCCGCAGACCACTATTCTTCCTCTCCCCACTCATCCACTTCGTCCCGCAGACCTAAAAAAAAAAAAAAAGTATTTTTCCCTATGGTCGTTAGGTGCATAAACATTTACAATTGTAATCTCATAGTTACTATACTCGATATTCAGGACGATCATGCGTTCTTGAGATTTGACTAGTGTAACCTTCATGAGAAACTTTTTGAAATCAGAATTACTTCTCCTTTACTGTGATTGGTCCCTGGCTGTGCGTATACGCTTCCACCCCACTGCCTTTCCTAAGTGTTTATATCACATGCTGAGATATGCGCTTCTTGTATGCAAATTATATCTAACTTTTGTCGTTTTAAATTTCTGATATATAGAAGCCCTCTTCCATCTATTTTTTTAAACCCCGACAGTTCAAAGAACAAACTCGCGATTTATCCATAGCCATAAGGGAAAAAATGGTAGGTTTATCTCTCGAACTCCCGTATAACGAAGGATATCCTTTGGAACCACTTAAGTAACAGAGGATCCGTTAATTGAACAGAAGAGATAAAAATACTTCGGGGCCAGAGCCATAGCCAGGCCATCAACAAGAAGACGACGTGGAGGAGAAACACCGACTAGCCCCATACAGACGCTGGTCCATTTTCCTCGTCCAGCTCGTTGTCCGAAGACTCCTCGCGGGCCTCTCGCCTGGCGTGTTTCTCCCTCCCTGAGCGGCTTCCGACTGGAGAACCATTGGAAAGCGCCCTTTTTGGAGTCTCGGAGCGATGCCAGGAGTGATCCCTGTGAGATAGACCAGGATCAAGAATGGTCTGTCGAGTTTGGGGCCGACCTCTATTCTGTTTTCT
>JADBJO010010975.1:47500-50000 GCA_016801955.1 Conus betulinus
CAGAAACAACAAGGAAACAAACAACTCCCCCCCCCCCCCCCCCCCGATCATTAGGATCGCCTTTGAGGACTTCCCCACACACCCTCCCCCCTCCCCTCATCACTGCCCCACCCCCCTCCCCTTCAACTTAGCTTCATTGTACATGATACAGCCACACAGCTGTTCTGCCTCTGCTCGTGCCTCTGTACAACAGGTGCGCCCTGGCCAGCGGTTCCTAGAGTTTGGGATGCGGCTTATGCGTTTCCCCCGTTGGCGTTACTCGAAGTCAAGGTCCTACCCACCCTTCCATTCGGTTCATCAGCACGTGTTTGGAGCGGGGGTGGGGTGGGGTGGGGTGGGGGGAGCGTCCATTCACCCAGGAGAGACAATGCCAGACAACAGTAATGTGTAAATGGGGAAGTAGAGAGAGAGAGAGAGAAACATTGAAGATTCAAAAGGGAAACTGTCTTCGGATGAACAAGAACAGAAAGTTTAGGAAAGAAAACAAGAACTGTGCTGTGTACTGATAACAACACCATTCATGCCGTGTGTCGCCATGTCCAACAACTGTGTCTTGCTCACTCGCTGGTCACAGCAGCACACGACACGTGCATCAACACCAATCTGCTACCTTGCTGCCTCACTGTGAGGCATCTGTTACCTTGCTGCCTCACTGTGAGGCATCTGTTACCTTGCTGCCTCACTGTGAGGCATCTGCTACCTTGCTGCCTCACTGTGAGGCATCTGCTACCTTGCTGCCCCAATGTGAGGCATCTGCTGCCTTGCTGCCTCACTGTGAGGCATCTGCTACTTGCTGCCTCACTGTGAAGCATCTGCTACCTTGCTGCCCCACTGTGAGGCATCTGCTACCTTGCTGCCTCACTGTGAGGCATCTGCTACCTTGCTGCCCCACTGTGAAGCATCTGCTACCTTGCTGCCTCACTGTGAAGCATCTGCTAAAACTTGTGAGGCATCTGCTACCTTGCTACCTCACTGTGAGGTATCTGCTACCTTGCTGTCCCAATGTGAGGCATCTGCCACCTTGCTGCCCCAATGTGAGGCATCTGCCACCTTGCTGCCCCAATGTGAAGTATTCCCTTGACGTTGATACAAGTCGGGACTGTTTCAAGAACACCCTGAAGAAGATTTTCGGTTCGTTACCTCAACCTGTGTTGTTTTGAAAGGCCCATTGAAGAATGTTTTTGTCTGTTTACCCTACATTCCACGTCCCAGTTGTCATGTATTAAAGTCGTTAAATGTAACCTTCTGTGTCCCTGTGTTAATCTAGTGACCCATTGTTGGCTCACTTTTCAGGATTGCCTGTAGTTTTGCTTCGAGGTGTACAGAAAGATAGAAACTTTTTTTTTTTAAGCTACTTTATGTGGGGAAAGTTGTGAGCTATTGTGTCAACTTTTAAGATTTAAATGAATGGCTGATTATGTGTGCTTGCGTGAAACATTGTTAGTGTGTTGTGCTTTATCTCAAAACTCTGTCTTTTTTCCTCACATACCGACACTCAGACAGACTGTTCAAGACAGTCACTAGACGTTCGTTCTACAACAATAGAATTACGTCTGATGATTCTTTAACAGATCTCTGAAAGAAGTCAACGAAGCTGATGTTGTCATCATCAGTTTCAAGAACTGACAAGAAAAAGATCGACCCAATGATATAAAAACTGACGCACCCTACATAGCACACTCCTACATTGCTGAGTTCCTATTTCCATACACTTGGCACAATAAGCTAGCTAAGGGCCGCTTCAAATATGACCTAAAGCCAAGAAAGAGACTGTACCCGAATTTTACTTTGAAACTTTGTTAATGTACCGGTTTTCTTGCATTTCATGAGAAGAGAGATACCCAAAACACTTTAATTACAGTGATATGGAAACTTAAATGGGACAACGTCCCGTCTTCAAAAGCCAGCAGTCTGGAAGTGGTGGTGCAGTGTCTGCTATGGCGGGTGACCGCACGTGCAGCCAGGCATTTTAATTCGATACATCTCAGCCGCACAGAGTTGGTCAGCCTTTGAATGACCCTCTCAGGAATCGCCATCCACTCCTGCTCCAGCAGCTGCAACAGCTGGTCAACGTTGTTATGCTCAGGGTTGTTGCTGAATACTCAACTCCCGCTTCATCTCAGATGTGTTCCACTCGTTTTTAAAAATGATTCTTAGTGACTTTGCTAAAACAGGACAAACAAATTACAACACAAAACATGCACTTTGACATGCACTTTAACCTCTTAGGTCTTCTTCATGCAAGATAAACAACATTCAGGACAACGAAAACGAAGAACGAGCAATGTTGTTTATCGTGCCTGAAGAGGACCCAAGAGGTCGAAACGCGTCGTGTTCTGTCTTGTAATTTGTCTGTCCTTGTTTTAGGCGGACTCACTAAGAATTTTTCTTACATTTTGTTTCAATGTCCGCCTGCAGTATCTCCCTTTGAAACTAACTGTGGTCCACCAGTGAAAGGTCGGAGGGAGTAAGCCGGCCATCGAAGAGGTTGAATATGCAG
>JADBJO010010975.1:55000-68250 GCA_016801955.1 Conus betulinus
GTTACCACCAAGGACACAGACAAACATAGCACAGGACAAGACACTAGTGACCTAGTTACCGCCAAGGACACAGACAACATAGCACAGGACAAGACACTAGTGACCTAGTTACCGCCAAGGACACAGACAAACATAGCACAGGACAAGACACTAGTGACCTAGTTACCGCCAAGACACAGACAAACATAGCACAGGACAAGACACTAGTGACCCTAGTTACCGCCAAGACACAGACAAACATAGCACAGGACAAGACACTAGTGACCTAGTTACCGCCAAGGACACAGACAAACATAGCACAGGACAAGACAATAGTGACCTAGTTACCACCAAAGACACAGACAAACATAGCACAGGACAAGACACTAGTGACCTAGTTACCACCAAAGACACAGACAAACATAGCACAGGACAAGACACTAGTGACCTAGTTACCGCCAAGGACACAGACAAACATAGCGCAGGACAAGACACTAGTGACCTAGTGACACAGACAAGTTACCGCCAAGACACCGACAAGACAAACATAGCACAGGACAAGACACTAGTGACCTAGTTACCGCCAAGACACAGACAAGACAGGACAAGACACTAGTGACCTAGTTACCGCCAAGACACAGACAACATAGCACAGGACAAGACACTAGTGACCTAGTTTACCGCCAAGGACACAGACAAACATAGCGCAGGACAAGACACTAGTGACCTAGTTACCGCCAAGACACAGACAAGCATAGCACAGGACAAGACACTAGTGACCTAGTTACCGCGCCAAGACACAGACAAACATAGCACAGGACAAGACACTAGTGACCTAGTTACCGCCAAGGACACAGACAAACATAGCACAGGACAAGACACTAGTGACCTAGTTACCGCCAAGACACAGACAAACATAGCACAGGACAAGACACTAGTGACCTAGTTACCGCCAAGGACACAGACAAACATAGCACAGGACAAGACACTAGTACCTAGTTAACGCCAAGACACAGACAAACATAGCACAGGACAAAACACTAGTGACCCTAGTACCGCCAAGACACAGACAAGCATAGCACAGGACAAGACACTAGTGACCTAGTTACCGCCAGGGACACAGACAAGCATAGCACAGGACAAGTGTCTTGTCCTGTGCTATGTTTGTCTGTGTTTTTGTTGTGTCCACTTGAGGACTTACGTATTTCGAAATGATATTTTTTTTTTTATGTTTTCAGCTCTATCTGCCGTCATCATACTTTGTGACTTCCTTTCATTCGAACTAACTGTTATTCTGTGTCGTGTGTTGTTTCTCGCTTTATGTATCCACGTGACTTCCGTTTCACAGTTTTAAGATCCTTCAGTATGATGCCGAATATATTCTTTTATTGCGATGTATGTTTTTTTTTTTCTTTTTCGTAAGTTATTTCTTTACATCACCCTGCTTCCACTGTCTTTTCTTGCTCTTCGCTGGCCCCGCAGAAACGGATGGTCCAGTGTACAACACAGAACTGAACGATATCCTGATCATATCAATGAAGGACTGGATATCTACACGTTATGGCTTTTTTTTTTTTTTTTTTTCTCTCTCTTCACCGCATCTCGCCTCTCCCCTCACCCCAATCCCCTCTTTTGAAATCTTTGTCAGGTCGTGTTTATAGTGATGGAGGATTTGTTACCTGCTTTACAGTGTTGTTCTTCCGGCATTTATCTTTATTGTTTGTTACTTTTCATTCCTGTCCCTAGTTGAAAAGATGAACGGGCCGAGGCTCGATACTTTATTTCACTTCTTTTTACTTTGTTTTTGTTTTGTCTTTCTTTTTCTTTATCTTTCTTTTGTTTTTTTTTTTTTTTTTTTTTTTAATTTTTCTATTTTTGTTTGTATGTTTGTTTGTTGTGGCGGCTGTTGTTTGCTGTCCCATCTTCTGTTGTCAGCTCAGAGGCACGGCACCCACGCCACTCATTCCGACCTCCCGTCCACAGCCACAGCCTGGCACCGGCAATCCACGGTGAACAGTCAGTGTCAAGTTGTCAAGAGGCAACCCACCGGAGGAAACACTGCACTGTTGCCGAGTCACTTCGGTGGTGTTCAGTGGCGCCTGTTGTGATCCAACATACACAGGACACCACCTACTAAGCCCCCTACTGACGACAATCATCGTTTAGTTGCGGAGCCGGCGTGAGTGAACTCCCTTTCCGGAGGGCGCCACCATGTCCGTCCACCGACAGCCTCCATGAATTTGCCGATACCGATGACCCCGACGGAATCAAACCAAGGCCACAGACGTCGAGAGGACATCGAAATTGAGGTCA
Organism: Conus betulinus; assembly: GCA_016801955.1. Taxonomy (NCBI): domain Eukaryota; kingdom Metazoa; phylum Mollusca; class Gastropoda; order Neogastropoda; family Conidae; genus Conus; species Conus betulinus. The sequence continues at coordinate 57,293 of JADBJO010010975.1, forward strand.
CCATGAGAGCAGGGCATGAAGGGCCACAGTATTTGAGACTCTCTTTTTCAATGCTGATCAATGAGAATGAGGATGATGAAGATGATGCTAAGGATTTCCATTCCGGTCTGAGACTGCATGACATGACTGTACTCTACGCTTACTTTCTTAATATATCCCGGCGTCAGCCAGGTCCGAGAGATACAGACACCTTCAGAGTTAGTCAGGAAAATTGAACTACACTGTCAGAGGCGCATCCATTTAGTGGATGACACTCGACAGTGTGGTCCCAGTCTTCCCGACTGAGCCCGTAGCAATCTCAACTCTGGGTAGAAGCATACAGCAGCCCCCAATATGTCGACGAGCGTTATGTCTTTTCTGTAAGCACCCAATAGGTCCAAACGCGTTGTTTCGATTTTGTAAAGTTGGGAGGCTGTCTGTATGTGATTTTTGTTTTCACTGTTTAAACGTTGCTCGTCCTGTCTGAAAAAGTTCCGACAACTCGAAAACGTTGTGCTTTTTTTGTGCTTTGCTTTTTTTTGTTGGTTTATTCCCTTGTTTAGCGGCTCAGTGATGCTATTGTTGCTTGTAAGCGATAGAAGAACCAATGGTGGATATAGAGAAAATAGTTTGGCCTTCTTTGGATAATTAGTATCTCATTCAGAGGAATTTCCTGTCCATTATTTGTTTTATAAGTTTGATGTTCCTGTGTTAACTTCATGGAAAAACGTTGATTTCTCTACATGCTTCTGAAATAGAGGTGCGATGGATTACAAAGTATAGAGGCTTTGCTAACGACCTTTCCCTTCGTGTGCATGCTGGCTTTTAGAAGCACTACACAAATCCTCTTCATCATGTGTGTGACAGAGCAGCTAGGTGTTGCAATGACTGCAAGAAATATTGAATTATAAACAAAGCTTGCTCTTATGTCTCAGATTATAGAAATAGGGGTGATGAGCCTTCATATCTGCAGTGGTAGATGATTCTGCCTAACTAACAGTATGTGCTTGAGTGGGTGAATGGGGAATAAATGAATGCTTCTCAAAATGAAACCTTCAGCAAGCTTATAGTCTCCAAAGCAGGAGACCATCTCCAATGGGGAGAAAGCTCACTAACATATAACTCCTGGTCAGATACCGGTATTTCGAAACCTGATTGTTTCATCCTCAGTGACCGCGGAAAGTGGTAATTTGACTCCTCTGCCTTTTCGGTTTTAAGAAGAATGCTATACCAGAAAAAGGCTGGTGTGCAATACCATAGTATGTTGTTGAGTTTTCAAAAAAAACTAACTAAAGGTGCCACCTAAGAAGCAAAAGAAAATCATGAAAGATCAAAAACAAGCTACATTTTCTTGTGAAAAAGTAGAAAATATAAAAAGATAACCTCTTAAGACACAAGTGCTGAGGGCCAGTTCGTTCTGTCTGGCAGTGGCTGACCTCATCAACCTGGTCTGTCAGGTGTTCTTCACGCCAGGCTGTTACTTCACTGACAGCGTTCAGACCGCCACGTGGGGCGCCATTGCCAACGCCAAGATCGGCTACATTAACGTCTGGTCCAGTTTTGTCTCTCAGACTCTCATCGTCATCGTCAGTGTGGACCGCTGTCTGTCTGTTGTGGTACCCGTCAAAAGCCAGGAGATTACTCTCTTACAGGTAAACAAAAAAACAAAAACAACAACAACAACAACAACAACAAAAATGGTACAAAAACGAAACAGCGACCGTAATACATACCCCACAAAAATGCTGATAATCTATGTAATAAACCGTAAAAGCTTCAGATCACATTTTTGTACTCCCAGTTTAGAATGGGAACGTAAGATGCTGTCTGGGTGTCTGTCCGTCCGTCCGTCCGTCCGTGGTCAAAATGTGTTCCACTCGCTCCAGACAAAACTACTGTGTTCGATCTTTCTGAAAATTTGTAGGTATGTTCATTATGGGTCACGGATGATGCCCGATGTTTTAGTTTACCGTTATAAACCGTTACTAACGGCTGTAACGGCCTGTAACGGTTTTTCTTCTTTATGGAATGTCTCAGATAGTATTTGGCCAATTTGTGTGAAAATTAGCAGGTATGATCATTATGGGTCCCGGATAATGTCCGACGCTTTAGTTTACCCCGTTATAGCCGTTACTAACGGCTGTAACGGTCTGTAACGGTTTTTCTTCTTTATGGATTATCTCAGAAAGTACTTGGCCGATCTTTCTGAAAATTTGTAGGTATGTTCATTATGGGTCATGGATGATGCCCGATGTTTTAGTTTACCGTTACAGCCGATACTAACGGCTGTAACGGCCTCTAACGGTTTTTCTTCTTTGTGGAGTATTTCAGAAAGTACTCAGCCGATCTTTGTGAAAATTAACAGGCATGTTCATTTATCGGTCACGGATAATGTCCGATGTTCTAGTTTACCATTATAACCGTTACTAATTTCCTCGTCGTGTTTAGCAAGTCCGGGTAAAATATAAGGTAGAAAATAAAAACACATGAAGGGGGGGGGTGACGTTGGTGCCTTTCTTTAATAAGTCCTTTTGTCAAATTTTCGGTCTTACAACCTCATCAGGACCTGGAGCACACAAAAATGAGGAAAACAGGTAAGGCTACGAGTAGCAAAATGAGACTAAAAAAAAAGAGAGACTTAAAAAAAAGAGACTTAAAAATAGAGAGAGAGTCAGGGGCGGGGAAAGGAGAAGAAAGGAAGTGTGTGATAGAGAGGGGAAAAAAGAGAGAGAGAGAGAGAGAGAGAGAGAGAGAGAGAGAGAGAGAGAGAGAGATAGAAAGAAAGAGAGAAGGGGGCAACAGAGAGAATTAGAGAGAGAGAAAGGGTGAGAGAGAGAAAGAGAGAAAGGGAGAGAAAGGGGGGGGGGGGGGGGAGAGAGAGAGAGAGATGGATATATAAAGAGAGAGAGAGAGAGAGAGAGAGAGAGGGAGGGAGGGAGGGAGAGATAACGAAAGACCGTTTGAGGGAGGGAGTAGGGGGGGGGGGGGGGGGGGGGGAAAAAAGAAGGCCTAAAAGCGAGGTGTAGAGTACAACATCATCAATATCCTCTATAAAAGTGTAAGATTTCCTAGCATATAATAATCGACAGCTCTAGCGCGAGACGAGAGAGAGAGAGAGAGAGAGAGAGAGAGAGAGAGAGAGAGAGAGAGAGAGAGAGAGAGGAGAGAGGCATGATGATTCACCTAAAAGACATGGAATAGTGTAACACTCACCTCTGTCAGCAGTTTAAGAACATCTTAAAAACAGCGCCAACGACCCATCTTAAAACATAATTTAGAGGGCGAGGGCATCAAATGGTCACAAGCTCTGTCTGAGCTGCCAGCTGTTCACAAGAGACTGAGTTCAGTTCTCACATGCAAACGAGGCAAAAAAAAAACAATAGGAGTTGAGGAAGGGAGGGGAGGGAAGGACACCGAAAATGGGTGGGGGCAGAGGTCAAGGTAAAGGTACAACAATGCTGAGAAGACATGGTGGTAGTAGGGGGGGGGGGGGGGGGGGGGGGGGGAGGGGAGGGGGGGGGGGGGGTTGGTGTGGGGTTAATAGTTTGGGGGGGGGAGAGAGAGGGGGGGGGGGGAGCTAGGGAAAAAAGAGGGGGGGGGGGGGGGGCAAGGGGGGGGGGGGGGGGGGGGAAGGAAAGTTAAACCTACCATCAAGTGGGGATTTTTTTTTTTATATAAAACATTGCATAAGGTAACATTTCATTTTTACTAAGGGAATATCACACACACACACACACACACACACACACACACACACACACACACACACACACACACACACACATACACGCGCGCGCGCGAGCGCGCGTAGGTGCACGCACACACACTGTCATCCATATACAAGCAAACACATACACACACACAACCGCACACACACAGACACGCAGACAGAGAGACAGACACACACACACACACACACACACACACACACACACACACACACACACACAAGCGCATGCACAGACGCACACGCGCACAAACACACAACCTCACATGCACACACACACACACACACACACACACCACACACACACCCCCCCCCCCCCCACCCCCCCCCCCCCACAGAGACATAAAAATGGATGCATGCATGCACGTCCGCTTTTGTCCATGGCATCAGTACTGGACTCTGTGGTGGAGTGCCGCGTTGAGGTCAAGTCTCTTGTTCAGGCCAGTGAACACAGTGCCCAAGTTCACCGCCAAAAGGTTTCTCTACGTAGGAGTAGATGTTCATATTTGACAGATTCCACTGGCACAATAGACAAAAAGGAAACATTTTTTATCAGTAGCTAGTGGGGGGGGGGTGGCATGGGTATGATGGGAGACGCGACACAGCGGGTAGTCTTTTTGAGTTTCACATCACTCTTGTGGTTGGCCCAGCGGTGGCGAAGGGTTTTTGTAGAACCCACATACCAGAGGTCTGGATGAAGAGTGCATCGAACCACATAGACTACATTGGGAGTAGTGCAGGTAAGGTGCTGGCGGATCTTCCATAACCTGCCATCCCATGGGGACCTTAACTCTGAGAGTTTCTCAGAATGTGTACAAGTGTCACATTTTTTACACGGGAAAAATCCGGGTTCATTAAGGGGCCCATGAGGGACAAACCTTCTGGGTATGGTAGGTTTGTAAATCTGGGCAAGGTTTTTCTTTTTCTATCTGCAGCAGAAATTATGCCAGGCGGGAAATAATTTATGTTTGAGGGTTCAGCATACAGGAGGTGGAGGTTTTTTCGGATAATTGTAGACTTAGAGGGAAGCCGGGGGTCATACGTAGACACCCAAGCAATTTTCTTGGGGCGTGTCTTTCTCTGCTGTGCCAGGAGTTGAGTTCTATCTCTGGATGCTCCTCTCCTCCTTACATCTCTAAGCGCTTTCCTCCATTTCCACCCCGATATGGTTAGGTATCCAGCATACTCCCGAACTCTCTCCAGCAGTCTGCTATCATCACTGACTATCATTCTGAGTCTGGTGCCAATACCAAGGGCAAGTCCTCTGAAAACAGACGGAGGATGACAAGAGTGGGGAGGGCAGTATGAATTACAGTTCTTGGAGTAGACGTCAGTTGAGATTTTACCATCTGGTGTAATAGTCACTTGCAAATCTAAATATTTCCTTTTGTTTTCCCCACTCAACTGTCCACTTGATACCCGGGTGGAGGGTCTGTAAAAACTCAGCAAACTCCTTACATCTGGATTCATCAGGAAGAATGGCTAAGCCATCATCACGAAATCTACTCCAGTCTATGGCCTGTGTCTTCAACATCCTGTTCAGGCCCTGTTGAGGATAACAAGGGGACAGGTGAATCTGAGACCAGTTTGGTGTCTAGCTCAGACATAAATACGTCGACGTAATCACAAGCGTGACAAGGTCCCATTGCAGTGCCAGAGTTAGGAGCAGCAATAGTTGTGATATTTCACCGTCTGTATAAGCACAGGTGTTATTCTGGAGAACAATATCAAGCGCTTCCAATACACATTTTCCTGGGATATTTAAGGGAGAAGGGTGGATTTTAAGTTGGTTTCCTACAGCTGGGTACACCCATGCTATTGTCAACACTGGATATAATGAAACCACGTCACACACCGCTAGACAGGCTTCCGGCGGTAGAGGTGTCATTGTCTCGTTTATCCTTTGAAATTTTTGTAACACTTCTTTTGTATCTAGTACCTGGTATGGGCAGATGACAAGTAAGGTGGGCTATGTTTTGCTGTACAAACTTAGACAGAGGTTGCACTGGGGTACCGCTTCCAGACAGAAGAAGACGATAGGGGTATGGCTTGGGTTTATGGGTTTTTACCAAGGGTTTACATTTTGCTAAGTGGGTATCTTTAATGTTCGTGACAAAATTAACAATATCCTCATCAATAGCACCCTCCAGGTGCCATTTTTTTTGCCCAAATTTTGACTTTTTTGCTGACAGACTCTGTAGGGTCTTCATTCAAAAGATCAAATTGGGAAAGGGTCGAGAAGTGTTTCCTTTACTTTTCTTGTCATCGTCTTGCAGTGGTGTGATGACCGTCACTCCCGACTTGTCTGCAAAGCGACAAGCAGCACCATGGGTTAGTGGAAGCTGCCTGAGATCTCTGAGGGCCCTGGCGTTGTCCTGGGGTTAAATTATCTTTTATCTTCCTACGGTTTTTGATGTCAAGAAAATCTCGTTGACAAGCAGCTATGAAAGTTTCCAGTGCAGGGTCCTTTCTGGGTGCCTCTCTCGTGGTACGCTGATGCCAAGGTCTCTTTATATACTCATCAGGGCCACTACTATATTCAGGATGCAGTTCCATGTCTTCCCGTTTTCTGGATTCAAAATGTCGGTGCCATCTAAGTCTCTCAGCCCAGTCAAGGGTTCCAATGAGTTGATCTGAAACATCAATTGGCACTTTAGGGGTTGGTGCAAAACAGTCTGACATACGGCAGATTTCAATCTGTTCTCTGCTGAGTTTGATGTTATCTGCCAGGATTACTGGGTCAAATTTCCGCAGCTCATCTTCAGTGGGTACAAAATCCTGGGTCTTCTTTTTCTGTCTTCTTTGGGTGTTCTTGATCGCCCTTTTTCTCGCACTTCTACCGCCTCTGTGTGTTCTTATTCTGTGCAAAGAGGGGATGGGGGCAGTGGTGTGGTGAGCCCTACACCTCTGCATATCCTTTCACAGACAGGAGTCCCTGTGGTCCTTAAGACTGGCATAGAAATTCCTTCAATATCAGGTGGATACATGGAAGAAGGGGTTATACCAGCTTGGTATCTTTCACTCTGAGAGTCTGCAGGATCAGGACCATGAGGAGAATATTGGGTAGTTTCAGAATAAGTCGCAGGGGAAGGATTCTTTGGGCACTTGAGTCTGGTTTGTGGCCTATCTCTGGGATCAGGACAACCAGAAGAATGTTGGGTAGTATTAGAAGAGAGCATGGGGAGAGGACTCATAGGGCACTTAAGAGAGGTTTGGGACGTGTCTGTGGGATCGGGACAACTAGAAGAACAATGGGCAGTTTCAGGAGAGGACGTAGGGGAAGGACTCTTGGGACACTTCAGAGTAGTTCGCAGCGTGTAATGTTGACACTGCGGTTGCGGGGTGGGGGGGGACGAACAGCCTGACTTTGGCTGTGCTCCACACTAGACGAGGATACTGAAGAATAACTATTGACTAGTATGATGCCTTCCTGCTGGCAGATGGCACTGCTGATACCTGGAATGAACCGTAATTCACATTTCCCGCGTCAAAAGGTCTCACATTCTTCGCGGATGTAGCAAGGGCAATCAAACTTCTTCTGTGTGGCGGTCCTTGATATTGTCTAAACATGTTTCTAAAGTAACTTCGCGTTTGGTACACTGCGCGGTTCACTGTATCACGTCCAAACATCCCGCTACCTTCGTTGATGACATGCTGGGAAATAAAAACACATGAAGGGGGGTGACGTTGGTGCCTTCTTTAATAAGTCCTTTTGTCAAATTTCGGTCTTACAACCTTCATCAGGACCTGGAGCACACAAAAATGAGGAAAACAGGTAAGGCTACGAGTAGCAAAATGAGACTTAAAAAAGAGACTTAAAAAAGAGACTTAAAAAATATTCCTTCTAAAATGAGAGAGAGTCAGGGGGCGGGGGAAAGGAGAAGAAAGGAAGTGTGTGATAGAGAGGGGAGAAAAGAGAGAGAGAGAGAGAGAGAGAGAGAGAGAGAGAGAGAGAGAGAGAGAGAGAGAGAGAGAAGAAAGAGAGAGAGAGAGGGCAACAGAGAGAATTAGAGAGAGAAAGGGGGAGAGAGAGAGAGAGAGAGAGAAAAGGGAGAGAAAGGGGGGGGGGCGAGAGAGAGATATATAAATGGAGAGAGAGAGAGAGAGAGAGAGAGGGAGGGGGGGAGAGGAGAGATAACGAAAGACCGTTTGAGGGAGCGAGGTTTGGGGGGGGGGGGGGGGGGGGGGGGGGGGGGGGAAGGAAAAGAAGTGTAAGATTTTCCTAGCATATATAATCGACAGCTCTAGCGAGACGAGAGAGAGAGAGAGAGAGAGAGAGAGAGAGAGAGACAAGAGAGAGGAAGTGCATGATGATTCACCTAAAAAGACATGGAATAGTGTAACACTCACCTCTGTCAGCAGTTTAAGAACATCTTAAAAACAGCGCCGACGCCCATCTTAAAACATAATTTAGAGGGCGAGGGCATCAAATGGTCACAAGCTCTGTCTGAGCTGCCAGCTGTTCACAAGAGAACTGAGTTCAGTTCTCACATGCAAACGAGGCAAAAAAAACAATAGGAGTTGAGGAAGGAGAGGGGAGGGAAGGACACCCGAAAATGGGTGGGGGCAGAGGTCAAGGTGGGGTTGTTGACTATGATTTTGGGGTGGGGTTAATAGTTTGGGGGGGGGGAGAGAGGGGGGGGGGGGGAGCTAGGGAAAAGAGAAAACAGGGGGCAGGGGGGGGGGGGGGGGGGGGAAGGAAAGTTAAACCTACCATCAAGTGGGATTTTTTTTTATATAAACATTGCATAAGGTAACATTTCAATTTACTAAGGGAATATCATACACACACACCACACACAACACACACACACACACACACACACACACACACACACACACACACACACACACACACACACACACATACGCGCGCGCGCGCGCGAGCGCGCGTAGGTGCACGCACACACACTGTCATCCATATACAAGCAAACACATACACACACACAACCGCACACACACAGACACGCAGACAGAGAGACAGACACACACACACACACACCACACACACACACACCACACACACACACACAGCGCATGCACAGACGCACACATGCACAGACGCACTCACGCGCACACAACACACACACACACACACACACACACACACACACACACACACACACACACACCCCCCCCCCCCCCAGAGACATAAAAATGGATGCATGCATGCACGTCCGCTTTTGTCCATGGCATCAGTACTGGACTCTGTGGTGGAGTGCCGCGTTGAGGTCAAGTCTCTTGTTCAGGCCAGTGAACACAGTGCCCAAGTCACCGCCCAAAAGGTTTCTCTACGTAGGAGTAGATGTTCATATTTGACAGATTCCACTGGCACAATAGACAAAAAGGAAACATTTTTATCAGTAGCTAGTGGGTGGGGGGTGGCATGGGTATGATGGGAGACGCGACAGCGGGTAGTCTTTTTGAGTTTTCACATCACTCTTGTGGTTGGCCCAGCGGTGGCGAAGGGTTTTTGTAGAACCCACATACCAGAGGTCTGGATGAAGAGTGCATCGAACCACATAGACTACATTGGGAGTAGTGCAGGTAAGGTGCTGGCGGATCTTCCATAACCTGCCATCCCATGGGGACCTTAACTCTGAGAGTTTCTCAGAATGTTTACAAGTGTCACATTTTTTACACGGGAAAAATCCGGGTTCATTAAGGGGCCCATGAGGGACAAACCTTCTGGGTATGGTAGGTTTGTAAATCTGGGCAAGGTTTTTTCTTTTTCTATCTGCAGCAAAATTATGCCAGGCGGGAAATAATTTATGTTTGAGGGTTCAGCATACAGGAGGTGGAGGTTTTCAAAGGATAAACGAGACAATGACACCTCTACCGCCGGGAAGCCTGTCTAGCGGTGTGTGACGTGGTTTCATTATATCCAAGTGTTGACAATAGCATGGGTGTACCAGCTGTAGGAAACCAACTTAAAATCCACCCTTCTCCCTTAATATCCCAGGAAAATGTGTATTGGAAGCGCTTGATATTGTTCTCCAGAATAACACCTGTGCTTATACAGACGGTGAAAATATCACAACTATTGCTGCTCCTAACTCTGGCACTGCAATGGGACCTTGTCACGCTTGTGATTACGTCGACGTATTTATGTCTGAGCTAGACACCAAACTGGTCTCAGATTCACCTGTCCCCTTGTTATCCTCAACAGGGCCTGAACAGGATGTTGAAGACACAGGCCATTTAGACTGGAGTAGATTTCGTGATGATGGCTTAGCCATTCTTCCTGATGAATCCAGATGTAAGGAGTTTGCTGAGTTTTTACAGACCCTCCACCCGGGTATCAAGTGGACAGTTGAGTGGGGAAAACAAAAGGAATATTTAGATTTGCAAGTGACTATTACACCAGATGGTAAAATCTCAACTGACGTCTACTCCAAGAACTGTAATTCATACTTGCCTCCCCACTCTTGTCATCCTCCGTCTGTTTTCAGAGGACTTGCCCTTGGTATTGGCACCAGACTCAGAATGATAGTCAGTGATGATGGCAGACTGCTGGAGAGAGTTCGGGAGTATGCTGGATACCTAACCATATCGGGGTGGAAATGGAGGAAAGCGCTTAGAGATGTAAGGAGAGGAGCATCCAGAGATAGAACTCAACTCCTGGCACAGCAGAGAAAGACACGCCCCAAGAAAATTGCTTGGGTGTCTACGTATGACCCCCGGCTTCCCTCTAAGTCTACAATTATCCGAAAAAAAAACCTCCACCTCCTGTATGCTGAACCCTCAAACATAAATTATTTCCCGCCTGGCATAATTTCTGCTGCAGATAGAAAAAAAAAAAACCTTGCCCAGATTTACAAACCTACCATACCCAGAAGGTTTGTCCCTCATGGGCCCCTTAATGAAACCCGGATTTTTCCCGTGTAAAAAATGTGACACTTGTAAACATTCTGAGAAACTCTCAGAGTTAAGGTCCCCATGGGATGGCAGGTTATGGAAGATCCGCCAGCACCTACCTGCACTACTCCCAATGTAGTCTATGTGGTTCGATGCAGTCTTCATCCAGACCTCTGGTATGTGGGTTCTACAAAAAAACCCTTCGCCACCGCTGGGCCAACCACAAGAGTGATGTGAAACCACCCACTAGCTACTGATAAAAATGTTTCCTTTTTGTCTATTGTGCCAGTGGAATCTGTCAAATATGAACATCTACTCCTACGTAGAGAAAACCTTTTGGGCGGGTGAACTTGGGCACTGTGTTCACTGGCCTGAACAAGAGACTTGACCTCAA
>JADBJO010010976.1:0-2500 GCA_016801955.1 Conus betulinus
TTATGCCACAGTTGAAAGTTCTAGATCTGTCCTGGAATGATATAAAGGTCCTTGGGAAATGCACTTGTTTCAGAATCTTCAGGTTTTGAACTTACAGGGTTGTCCTGTCATTGATTTTGCTCCAGCCTTCATGAAACACATGACAGATCTCCTGCAAGTTTTTGCAGATAATTTCAAATTGTGTTGTTCTGTTGTTTTGCCAGACAGCTTCCGAGGGGAATGCTTGGCTCCGTCGGATGAAATCTCGTCATGTGATGACCTGTTGAAGTCTATGGCTTATCGTTGCGCCCTAGGGGTATTTGCTGTGCTTGCTGTTCTTGGAAATCTGGGTGGACTTGTGTATCGCGTATATTTTATGTCAAAAAACACCAAGACTGTTTTTGTAATTTTTTGTATATCATCTGTGTGCCTCTGATTTTCTGATGGGTGTGTATTTAATCTTCATAGGCGTAGCAGACCAAATTTATGCAGGTACCTATATTTGGAATGATACTATATGGAACACAGAGTTCTGCTTGTAGCATTGCAGGACTTTTATATCCTTATTATCCTCTGAAGTGTCGGCATTCCTAATCTGTTTTATCACTTTAGATCGCTTCCTTGTGCTTCGTTTTCCGTTCAGTCACATCCGGTTTGGAGCCAGGTCAGCTCACATAGCCAGTGCAGTCATTTGGGCAATGGGGATTGCACTGGCGTCTGTACCTCTGCTCCCTGTAACCTCACACTGGGAGTTTTTTTTCCACCAGACAGGTATTTGCATTCCACTGCCTGTCACCAGAGCTGACTTTCCTGGTCACATTTATTCGTTTGGCATCATGGTCATTTGCAACCTAATCCTCTTTATGACCATTGGAGTGGGTCAGCTTCTTATCTACTGGTCGGTGAGGAGTAATGCAATTGCTGATCAGCTAACACAGACCAAAGACAAAGACAACGAAAGTGTGCAGTCCAAGGAATCGACTATCGCCAGGCGCCTCCTGTCCATTGCAGTGTCTGATTTTCTGTGCTGGTTTCCTGTTGGTCTGTGTGGGGTTCTGGCTGCCACTGGTGTCGCATTCCAGGAGAGGCCAACGTTGGAATGGCCATTTTCGTGTTGCCACTCAATTCAGCACTCAACCCTTTCCTGTACACTTTGAACATAATTTTAGAGAAACGACGTAGAGCACGAGAAATGCGTTTTCAAAAACAGCTCAGTCTTCAATTAAATGAGTAAACAAATTAAACAGAGCAATATACATATGGTGAAACTGTGTGCCTGGTCAGCGTATTTCAGCCAACATTCTTTAACTCATATATGCCCACCGTCCCATTTATGGGACACAATATTGTAATGATGATACTAAGTCAAGTGAACCCAATACAGAGGCTTATATGCTCAAGACAGGTCAAGGGAGGCTATGTGTGACCATCTGCTGTGTTCTGGGAATTAATCTTCCTTAGCTTTTCCAAGGGAGGCTGCCATTTGCAATTTTGAGTGTGGACTGGAGAGCATCATAGCAAGCAGTAAATGGTGAGTTCGTATAAAAAAAAAAAAAAAATATCAAACAAAGAACAAATAATGGAGATAATAATGATTTATCTGAAAATGTTTTTCATGGATTTTTCAGAAAATGATCTTGCTTGCATTTGTGAATATTTAAAGTGCCGTCCCAAAAATGGGACAGTGGGCACAAGAGGGGTGGGGTTTTTAACACATACAAAGAAGGAACTTGCTTCTCTTGTCTCTCAGACTCTATAATGTTCATCAAGTTCTATAAATAATGGAAGATGACAACAGCATCCAAGAAGCCACTGTCTACATTGAGCCACCTCCTGTGAATGAGGACACTGATGAAGACAGCGGTGAAGAAGACGGGGAGGGGACAGTATCCAACCTCAATTGGCGTCAGCTGCAGGCACCTGCTACTGCCACAGTATACCAACATGGTCAACGCTGGCAAATTTTATCCTGATCCTGAAATGGTAAGAATGATTTCTGATTTACCACTACAGCCAAACCATGGGCGGTGTCGATCGCACTGACCAGAACATGGACAAATACAGGATTGCCATACGCTCCAAACAGTGGTGGTGGGCAATCGTTTCTTACTGTGTGCATCCAACAGGTGTGGCATATCTACAGATCAACTGGCGCAGCAAAGAACAACCAACTGGATCTTCTCGCCATCCACAGGACAGTTTCCAGGGTCTACCTTGCACGGCTTTCTCATGCAGTACCTAGCCGTCCAAGAAGCTTTGCACCTGTGGACAAGCGTGTGGCAGAAGAGGTCAGGTTTGACCGTGTGGACCACTGGTGGAAAGATGGCCAGCACAGCTGAGATGCGGTGCATGCGCCTGAAGACCAAGCGTCGGTGCTCAAAATGCAAGGTCGGGGTACATGACAGATACTTCCAGCAGTACCATGAAAAGTGATACTTTCAATGCCTTCAATCTTGATGATCCAAGACACCAGCCCTCCCTTCTCCAGTCCAGTTGAATTCAGAATGACCAAGGACTCTGA
>JADBJO010010976.1:10000-34732 GCA_016801955.1 Conus betulinus
TCGGTTTTAAAAAGAATGCTGTCCTAGAAAAAGGCTGGTGTGCAATACCGTAGTATGTTGATTTTCTTTTGCTTCTTAGGTGGCACCTTTGGTTGGATTTTTGAAAACTAAAACAAACATACTACGGTACTGCACACAAGCCCTTTTTTCTGGGATAGCGTCTGTCTGGTGTTGTGTACTACGTGGACATTAGTTTCTCTGTCCTTCTGGGTGCTTAGCGTCTGTCTGGTGTTGTGTACTACGTGGACATTAGTTTCTCTGTCGTTCTAGGCAAGGTGCTCAGTGGAATGTTCCCCTGCTTTCTGTAAGTCAGCAGTCTTTTCTGATGCCCTTAGCTGCTTCATCGTTTTAATGTTTGTGTTTTTTTTCAATCCTTTTTTAAGTTATTTGTTATCCGTGCTTTATACTTTGTTTTTTCTTTTATTTTTTAGTCAACGGAACAAAACTTTTTCACAAATCCTGTGTCTCCGATACTCAAAACCATGGTTAACTCTACTGAACCATCCATTTCCAATCTATTCGCCCAAGATATGCATAACAATTCACTGTTCCTAGTTAACTTTATCATTACCCGTGGTGATTTGTCCGCCGGATATTCGTAGAGGTTAGAGCTCTTGCTCTGTACCGTGTTTTTGATGTAACGAGGCGTGACGTCATTCGAACGATGACGTACTCCTCTTCCAGGTACCTCTTCTGATAAGACGGGGTTAATGACCTGTCCCACGTTTTACAACAGAATTAGCAAAGAAAAAGCAACAGGTATTAAACATGAGAGAGAGAGAGAGAGAGAGAGAGAGAGAGAGAGAGAGAGAGAGAGAGAGAGAGAGAGAGTAACCGTGCAGGTATTATATTAATAGCAATCCAAGAGTTTAAGTCCCTCCTACTGCATAAACTCAGAACAAACATTTTTTTTTTTTTAAAGAAATAACAAAAGGTAAGTACATTAAAGTAAAATCAATAAAACTGTCATTCGTAGAAAACCAAAACGAAGTCAACTGCTGGCACAGCTTGTAGAAGAATAATTTATCAGTCAATTCCCTTTACTTCTTTCCTTCAATCATGGGCTGAATTATTTGAAATTCTCTACAGCATCACGCACAGTTATATAAATCCCTTTGAAACACGAAATTCCGGAATGACATTGGATAGACACAGTAGGACCTATCTCTTCCCAAAATGACGTTGGATAGACACAGTAGGACCTGTCTCCTCCGGAATGACTCTGTATAGTACTGTAGAACCTATCTCTTCCAGAATGACTTTGGATAGACACAGTAGGGCATATCTCTTCCGGAATGACTTTGGATAGACACAGTAGGACCTATCTCTTCTGGAATGACTTTGGATAGACACACTAGGGCCTATCTCTTCCAGAATGACTTTGCATAGATACAGTAGGGCCTATCTCTTCCGGAATGACTTTGGGTAGACACAGTAGGGTCTGTCTCTTCCGGAATGGCTTTGGATAGACACAGTAGGGCCTATCGCTTCCGGAATGACTTTGGGTAGACACAGTAGTAGGGCCTGTCTCTTCCGGAATGACTTTGGGTAAACACAGTAGGGCCTGCCTCTTCTGGAATGACTTTGGATAGACACAGTATGACCTATGCCTTCGGGAATGACTTTGGACAGACACAGTAGAGCCTAACAGCTGGAGATAGACTGGATCAGAGTGATTGAAACCACAAGTACGGCATACTCAGCTAGTGATAGACTGGATCAGTCATCGAAACCATAAGTACAGCACAGACAGCTGGTGATAGACTGGATCTGAGTCATTGAAACAAGTACAGCACAGACAGCTGGTGATAGACTGGATCTGAGCGATTGAAACAAGTACAGCACAGGCAGCTGGTGATAGACTGGATCTGGGTGAGTTGGAACAGAAGTATGGCACCAACGGTGAGATGATAGCACAGATCTGAACTGACTGGAACCACAAGTACAGCATGAACAGTCGGCTGGTAGACTAGATCGGAAGCCAGTGCAACCAGAAATGCAACACACAAGCGTTGAACAGTTGTGAAGAGGGGTTACACGGCTACCCTGTTCATACATACCTTCTTCATCAAGGGTGGAGTTAAAAGATAACTAAGTTTACAGATCGGATTTTACAGCATATGTGAACATGCCAGTTTATTTGGCTTTTATAGCTTGCTGCATTTAGCATGTTTTCGATTTGGCGCCAATGTTTGACGGAAAGAAGAATTCACGTACAGAAGACACGTTTTGAGCCACACGAAAGGAGAAGAGCGAGCTGGGACGGTAGGGGCCCTTTTTTTCCCCCCAAACAGAAACGATTAGTGATATCACTGTCACTTTCAGCAGTATTAGCAGTGGTAGTAGTAGATGTCGAGTGGTGGTGACGATTGTGGTGCTGGTGATGTAAATGATGTTAAAATGCCACACAAAAACAGAGATGAATACCCCAGCGGTGTAACAGAGTATTGACTGATTAAAGGAAAACAGGAGGGTAAATGAACAGGAGAACCGAAACGAAATGACGTAGAGCAACAGCATAAGGCTTTACCTATGACGTACTTTTCAAAGCTGAAATGTATGAAAACAACAACCACAAGTCAAATACAGTATTCACATGCATGCAAAACATGTGCACACACACACACACACGCACGCACACACACACACACACACACACACACACACACACACACACGCACGTACGCACACATGTGCGTGATACATGTTTTTCCCTTCAACCTCACAGGCATACAAACACGGAGTTAGCTGATACACTGTCATGCACCATTTGTGATCAGAGTACTGTCTGAACAGAAAGAATAGAGACGCCACGAACGCGCAAATCCTACCACATGTGTGAACATAGACGCTCGTAGCCAGCATTCCTGTCATGATAATTATAATGACGACTTAACTACCAGCGGGATTGTTATCATTATTGTCATCAAATCAATATTATTATTATTATCATTATTATTATTATTATTATTATTATTATCATTATCATTATCATTATTATTATTATTATTATTATTATTATTATTGAGACTGACTCGCTCTGCTTTCGACCCAGAACTGAGATAAACTGAGAAATTTTGATGCTGACCATTTAAGACTGCATCTGCTCTGTGATCTCTCTCTCTCTCTCTCTCTCTCTCTCTCTCTCTATATATATTATATATATATATATATATATATATATGTGTGTGTGTGTGTGTGTGTGTGTGTGTGTGTGTGTGTGTGTGTGTGTTTTGAAGAATATGTGATTTAATCTTCCCGAAACATTAGCTTTGACGTCCGATTCTTGAAACAGACTTTATGACGTCAAAACCTTAACGCTACGTCCTCTCTCTGACGATATCGCAACGATGACGTCAGTGTGGCGGACCCCACTTGCCAGCGGGTGGAGGCCCCCCGTATAATGGTTCCGATCTGTAGCGGTGAGTCTCTTCACTACGAGTCTGGCCAGGACAGGCAGACAGACATCAACATGTTGGTCAGTCACACAGTCACAGCCAAGCCAAAATACGGACAGGGGAGGTAAGGGGTGGAGAGGTTAACACACTCTCTGAAGGGGAGAAAATGGCTGCTGGGGACTGGGATTTCCGGCCTACAAACAGAGACTGGGGCTCTAACATTAGCCCCACATTTGCCACCGTTCAGTGTATGTGTCAATTCAGCTTCCATTTTGGCCGGGAATTCGGTCCATGTGTCATTCAGATGGAATTCGGTCCATGTGTCATTCAGCTGGAATTTGGTCCATGTGTCGTTCAGCTGGAATTTGGTCCATGTGTCATCCAGTAGGAATTTGGTCCATGTGTCATTCAGCTAGAATTTGGTCCGTGTGTCATTCAGTAGGAATTTGGTCCATGTGTCATTCAGTAGGAATTTGGTCCATGTGTCATTCAGCTAGAATTTGGTCCGTGTGTCATTCAGTAGGAATTTGGTCCATGTGTCATTCAGTAGGAATTTGGTCCATGTGTCATTCAGTAGGAATTTGGTCCATGTGTCATTCAGTAGGAATTTGGTCCATGTGTCATTTAGTAGGTTTGGTCCATGTGTCATTCAGTAGGAATTTGGTCCGTGTGTCATTCAGTTGGAATTTGGTCCATGTGTCATTCAGTAGGAATTTGGTCCATGTGTCATTCAGTAGGAATTTGGTCCATGTGTCATTCAGTAGGAATTTGGTCCACGTGTCATTCAGTTGGAATTCGGTCCATTTGTCATTCAGTTGGAATTCGGTCCATGTGTCATTCAGTTGTAATTTGGTCCATGTGTCATTCAGCTAGAATTTGGTCCATGTGTCATTCAGCTAGAATTTGGTCCATGTGTCACTCAGCTGGAATTTGGTCCACGTGTGAGTTCGGCCTTGCTTCCCCCCATATGGAAGGACACACACTGGCAGAGACCAAGTGTTCACCATGTTCAGATTCTGAAGCAAACCTGTCGGCTTCTCGCCTGCCCTTTGATGTTCAAGAGAGAAGAAAGAAGTCAGGTGTCCATGGCGGGCTGGGCTGACAGTGACCTTGACACGGCAAAGTTCGCCAGCTCTGGTCTTCAGCAGAAAGAGCGCGTAAAGTAGTTCTGTTTCCAACCAGTTGGCGTTCTAGTTTCAGGTTAACAAGACAACACAGCGCGTGAAGTAGTTCTGTTTCCAGCCAGTTGGCGTTCTAGTTTCAGGTTAACTAGAGAACACAGCGCGCGTGAAATATAGTTCTGTTTCCAACCAGTTGGTGTTCTACTTTCAGGTTAACAAGACAACAAGTCAAACAACGTCAAAGTCTGAGTCCTACAAATGTAGGCGACACTGGGACACCCAAGAGCAGTGTGGCATGTTTGTTTCAAGCACGTGTGGCATGGTCCGACGGTGAAATAGTTCCAGGACTAATTGTCATCTCTGTTTGTAGGCTGGAAAGGGGCCATCACGTTCGCTGAATTTAACATCATGCGTTTTCTACCGTATATTTTAGTCTTCCACTTATTTGTTTTGCGTATTTTGGCTTTTTTGCTGTATTCCTGAATACACAGACATACCGTTTACACCCATGGCAATATTAACGATAGAAAACATACACCTGAAAAAACGTGTACACTGGTAACACCCGTAACAATGTTAAGGTTAGAAAGCATACACCTTCAAAGATGTATATTTGTAACACCCATAGCAATAATAACGTTAGAAAGCATACACCTTCAAAGACGTATACTGCCAAGCGTCTTGTCAACATGTTGGGACACTTAACAGACGTAATTATCGTTATAACATCCCTCTCTCTCTCTCTCTCTCTCTCTCTCTCTCTCTCTCTCTCTCTCTCTCTCTCTCTCTCTCTCTCTCTCTCTCTCACCCAGTTTGGACATGCCACTGCGGGCATGTGTGTGTGTGTGTGTGTGTGTGTGTGTGTGTGTGTGTGTTTGAGGCCGCCCCCAAGTCCCCAAAGCTGCTCTCCTACTCACACTATCACCAATCCCCAAACGATCTGCCCAGGTGTGACAGCACACATGCCGTTACTTGCTCCTGAGTAAAATACAGAGTGCTGGGTGCACCACACAGCACGTGCACCAAGCACATCAAACCAGTGCATCAAAGCCTGAACTTCACAGCACAGAGAATAGCAGGAATACATCGTGGCTAAAGCATTTACTGTGTTACTGTGTTATATACAATGTTATAGAAATACGTTGTTAGATACAATGCTATAGATAGACTGAACTAGGCGAATACAAAGAGAAGTACGCGCAGCTCTGTAAAAGTCACCAAAACATACACAAATTGTTACAATCACTATTCATACTCAACTTTACATCAGATCACCGAAACTACTCTAATCTACACATCGCTACATTCAAAACACGAAAATTAGCCAAAGCAGAGTGGGGGAAAAAAAAAACAGAAATAAAAACTATACAGTTCGTTTGTTGAAGAGAGAGAGAGAGAGAGAGAGAGAGAGAGAGGAGAGAGAGAGAGAGAGAGAGGGGGGGGGGGAGGAGGGAGAGAGAAGAGAGAGAAAGACAGAGAGACAGACAGACAGAGACAGAGAGATGTGGGGTGGAAAATGGTGTGTGAAACACACAACACAGATAATAACACGCATAAACAACACTAAACACACACACACACACACACACACACACACACACACACACACACACACACACACACACACACTGCAAACAACACAACCCAGTGACAAAGCTGAAATAAATGTGTGCAGACCCTAACAGCAGGGACAGACAGAAATCAGCAGGCTACAATGAAATGGTCCGTCATCATCACAATGAGATGGTCTGTCATCAACACCGTGAGATTGTCCGTCATCATCACAATGAGATGGTCCGTCATCAACACCGTGAGATTGTCCGTCATCATCACAATGAGATGGTCCGTCATCAACACCGTGAGATTGTCCGTCATCATCACAATGAGATGGTCTGTCATCAACACCGTGAGATTGTCCGTCATCATCACAATGAGATGGTCCGTCATCAACACCGTGAGATTGTCCGTCATCATCACAATGAGATGGTCCGTCATCAACACCGTGAGATTGTCCGTCATCATCACAATGAGATGGTCCGTCATCAACACAATGAGATGGTCCGTAATAAACACAGTGAGATGGTCCGTCATCAACGCAGCGAGATGGTCCGTCATCATCACAATGAGATTGTCCGTCATCAACACAGTGAGATGGTCCGTCATCAACACAATGAGATGGTCCGTCATCAACGCAATGAGATGGTCCGTCATCATCAATGAGATGGTCCGTCATCAACACAATGAGATGGTCCGCCATAATCACAGTGAGATGGTCCCGTCATCCACACAATAAGATGGTCCGCCATAATCGCAGTGAGATGGTCCGTCATCACCACAATCAGACTGTCTTTCTCCACATGATGAAGCTTTGCCTGACCATGGGGGAAGATGGAGGGAGACCGAGGGAGAGAGAGGGTAATGGGAATGGGGAGGGGCACATGTCACTGAACAAAAATGCAATTTATAGATCACATAATGCCCCCCCCCCCCCCATGCCCCCCCCCTCCCCCCCCCCCCTTCCCTCATGCCTTTCCTTTTGCTGTCACTGCTGATTATGGACTGTTTGATTCTCCCTCCGCTGATTATGGACTATTCCATTTACTCCCTTCCGATCATGGATCATTCAACCTTCTTTTTTGCTAATTAAGGATCGTTAAACCTCCTTTTGTTTTGCTAATTATGGATCATTAAACCTCCTCTCAGCTACTTATGGGGTCATTTAATTCTATAATGATGACAATGGATCATTCAATGTTCTGCACTATGATAATGGATCATTGAATGCTCTCCATGATAATACGGATCATCAAATTCTCTGCATGATGATTATGGATAACCTCATTCTCCCCCTGATGATTATGAACAATCTTGTACCTCCCCTGATGTTAATGGATTACCCCCCCCCCCCCCCCCCCCCCCCCCCCCCCCCCCCCCCCCCCCCCCCCCCCCCCCCCCCCCCCCCCTCGCCCGATCGTTATGGGCCATTTCATTCTCTAACAGTTGGTTACGCACCATCTCGTTCTCCCGATGGTGATTACGAGCCATAAAATTCTCCCTTGCTAATTACGGACCATCTCATTTCACAATGCTCATTTAGGACCATCCTTTTCTGCCCCTGCTAATTTTGGACTGTTTAGTTTTCTAATGCTAAAAAAAATGGGCCATTTAGCTATCCATCCTGCTAATTGTGGACTATACAATTTTCCAAAGCTACCAATGGACCATTTAACTATCCCTCCTGCTAATTTTGGACTATACAGTTTTCTAAAAGTGAAAATGGACGATGCAATTATCCCCCTGCTAAAAAACGGACTATTTATTTTCTCCCGCATATTTTTTTTTTTATAATTCAATTTTACTCCGGGCTGAAAATGGACCATTTAATTTTTTCTCCCTGCTGATTATGGACCAACAGTTTTCGCTACTCCGCCCGTTCCCCCTCCTCCATTTTTGTTGTTTTGTTTTGTTTTGTTTGTTGTGTTACTCTAACAGCGATCGAGTCCCATGGAATCTGATCATGAAGTGTGTCGCTCTCCACGACATACCAAACAGTTTGTCCCTCCCCAAGACATACCAGTGTGTCGCTCTCCACGACATACCAAACAGTTTGTCCCTCTCCAAGACATACCAAACAGTGTGGCCTTCTCCAAGACATACCTAACAGTGTGTCCCTCTCCAAGACATACCAGTGTGTCCCTCTCCAAGACATACCTAACAGTTTGTTTCAGCACCAGCCACAACAGCGGTCACTACAACTGAAACGATGAAATAAATTACCCCCCCCCCCCCCCCCTTCCCTCACCTTTGTAATTCTAATTCTGGGGGAAACAGTCTGTCACTTTTTGTAATAAAATGGACCCACCCTCCCCCCTCTCTGTCTCTGTCTCAGTCTGTCTGTCTGTCTGTCTGTCTGTCTGTCTGTCTGTCTGTCTGTCTCTCTCTCTCTCTCTCTCTCTCTCTCTCTCTCATTCTACACACACACACACACACACACACACACACACACACACACACACACACACACACACACACAGAGTAATACAGGTCTGTTGTGTGGGTTGTATGGATGGCTGCAACCCTGACCACTGCCACACAGAACAAACACAGAATGACAATCCGCCCCACAGAACAACACAGAATGACCACTGCCACAGAGAACAACACAGAATGACCACTGCCCCACAGAACAACACAGAATAACTACTGCCTATAGAAAACAACACAGAATGACCACTGCTTACAAAACAACACTAAATGACCACTTCCTACAGACCAGCTCAAAATGACCACTGCCCCACAGAACAACACAGAATGACCACTGCCCCACAGAACAACACAGAATGACCACTACCCCTTAGAACAACATAGAATGACCACTGCCCCACAGAACAACACAGAATGACCCCTGTCCCACAGAACAACACAGATGACCCCTGCCCCACAGAACAACACAGAGTGGCCACTTCCCCACAGAACAACACCGAGTGCTAAGGACAGAGCCTCCATGTTCCCAGCCCAACGCATGAGAGCAGGGCCACCGCACCTGGCGGTCATAGTGGAAGAGCGCGTTGTCCAGGTTGACCTTCTTCCGGATCACGCGGTCCTTGGGGGCGCCCCTCCGAATGCTCCCCACCGCTGGTCAAACTCCGAGAAATGCTGCGCAGGATCCGCACGTGCACAGGTGCGTCCACACACACACACACACACACACACACACACACACACACACACACACACGCTCGCTCGCGCGCGCTCGCGTACACACACACACACACACACACACACACACACACACACACACACACACACACACACACACACACACACACACACACATTACTTTATGCAAATATCAACGAATGAATGGACCATGACATAAATGAATGAGCACCTGAACGGAACTCGCTCACATTATCTCTAATTATGCACTCGTTCAGATTATCTCTATTTATGTACTCGTTCATATTGTCTCTTATCATGCCCTTGTTCAGATTATCCCTAAGTAATCACTCGTTTAGATTAGCTGTTATTATGCACTCGTTCAGATTATCTTTAAGCATGCACTCATTCAAATGATCACTAATTATGCACTCATTCAGATGATCTCTAATTAAGCAGCTGTTCAGATGATCTCTAATTTCGCACTCGTTCAGACGACGTACAATTACGCACTCGTCCAGATGATGAACGATTATGCACTCGTCCAGATGATGTACAATTATGGACTCGTTTAGATCATGTCTTAGTATGAGCTCGTTGAGATGGTGTACAATTATCCACTCGTTCAGATGATGTACAATTATGCACTCACTCAAATGATGTTCAATTATGCATTCTTTTAGATGACAGATGATGAACAATTATGCACCTGTTCAAATGACGTACAATTATGCACCCGTTCAAATGACGTACAATGATGCACTTGTTCAGATGATGTCTAATTATGCTACGAGCGGTCTGAGAAACCAGCCGTTGAGTTGTCCACGTTCTCCTCCCAGGCTGCTGCCTGACCTGAGGACCTTGACAGATGTTGGTGAGGGCATCTGCTGCCTTGCCTGCAGTCCTTGACAGATGTTGGTGAGGCATCTGATACCTTGCCTGCAGTCCTTGACAGATGTTGGTGAGGCATCCGCTGCCTTCCCTGCAGTCCTTGACAGATGTTGGTGAGGCATCTGATGCCTTGCCTGAGGTCCTTGACAGATGTTGGTGAGGCATCTGTTGCCTTGCCTGCAGTCCTTGACAGATGTTGATGAGGCATCTGATGTCTTGCCTGCAGTTCTTAACAGATGTTGGTGAGGCATCTGATGCCTTGCCTGCAGTCCTTGACGGAGATGTTGGTGAGGCATCTGATGCCTTACCTGCAGTCCTTGACAGATGTTGGTGAGGCATCTGACGCCTTACCTGCAGTCCTTGACAGATGTTGGTGAGGCATCTGATGCCTTACCTGCAGTCCCAGGCCTTCCTGCCCTCTTCGGATGATCTGAGGACCTTGTCGATCGCCTAGGTCAATCCACCTTCCCTGTCCTTCTACCGACACCTTTGTTACCCTCCCTCTGCCCAAACTGTGCCCACACAGAGCTTCCCATTAGTGCTAGCTTTAAAAAGCAGGTATTGCCAGTGAAACAGTACAGGAAGGG
This sequence comes from Conus betulinus, assembly GCA_016801955.1. NCBI lineage: Eukaryota > Metazoa > Mollusca > Gastropoda > Neogastropoda > Conidae > Conus > Conus betulinus. Next base: position 20,657 of record JADBJO010010976.1, read on the forward strand.
TCCTTTGGTGCTTTGCTGATCTGTCTCCCAGTCTGTCCAGGTGTTTGTTCTTACCTTGCTGGATTCCTGTCTGTCTCTCATTCTGTCCACTTTGTTCTTACCTTCTTGGATTCCTCTCTGTCTCTCAGTCTGTCCACTCGTTCTTACCTTGTTGGATTCCTCTCTGTCTCCCAGTCTGTCCACCTTGTTCCTACCTTGTTGGATTCCTCTCTGTCTCTCAGTCTGTCCACTTTGTTCTTACCTTGTTGGATTCCTCTCTGTCTCCCAGTCTGTCCACCTTGTTCCTACCTTGTTGGATTCCTCTCTGTCTCTCAGTCTGTCCACTTTGTTTCTTACCTTGTTTGATTCCTGTCTTTCTCTCAGTCTGTCCACTTTGTTCTTACCTTGTTGGATTCCTGTCTCTCTCTCTCAGTCTGTCCACTTGTTTCTTACCTTGATGGATTCCTGTCTCTCTCTCAGTCTGTCCACTTTGTTCTTACCTTGTTGGATTCCTGTCTCTCTCTCAGTTTGTCCAGCTGTTTGCTCCTCTCTCCCCCTCCTCCATCTGTTCCCGAAGAATTTCGTGCAATTTTCTTTTCTCTTCATCCTCCACTGGCTGGTAATTCATTTTCTGCATCAAAAAACAGTCATATATACGCGTGCACTTTACACACACACACACACATACACACACACACACACACACACACACACACACACACACACACACACACACACACACACCAAACACTCAACACAACACACACACACACACACACACACACACACACACACACACACACTATCTCTCTCTCTCTCTCTCTCTCTCTCTCTCTCTCTCTCTCTCTCTCTCTCTCTCTCTCTCTCTTACAATTCTGGACACGTCAGAGTTTGGTAGATGCTGATTGGCTAAGGTGCCCGTAATTGGGTCACGCTTGGGTTGACCAACTTCCTTCGTCCGCATCACTTCCGCCAATTCTCCGTACTGGAAGTTTAAAAGAGAAGATGAAAGAGTCAATTTGCCCATTCGACTCACGTCACACGCGTTTTAAGTTGACGTTTCAAGTTAGGATTTCTCCCTCACATCCACCTACACTATTAAACTATGTTTGATCCCGCCTCAGAGATCAGTGGGTTATGTGTTTGAATTGTTTGGTCAATGTTTCATTTGAAAGCAAGATAGTCTGTACAATGTGCTGTTTTCATGTGGGCTCTTTCTTTGCTCATCAACAATGTGTAACTCTTAACTGGATGTTTGAAAAAAAAATTACATTTCTGTCTGGCTGTTGTCTATATCAAGCAAGGAATCTATTCACATGCACTGCTCTGTTTGGTGAAATTTGCATTAGATTATCTGACCCTAACAGAATATGAAGTTAACACTGATTGCAACGTTTATTGTTTTGTTGTTATTGTTGTTGTTTTTGTTTTTTTTCATAACTTGTTGTTGTTGTTGTTGTTTTTCATAACTGTCACAGAGTATATGTTTCATTGATTGGGAAATCGAAAGCTGTAACACAAATTTCTAGGAAAACGTCTTTCTTAATATTGAACATGATACGACCAAAGCTAATCTCGGACTATTGTGGCCAATAACACGGAGACACCCTAACGTGGGGTATGACAGGGACAAAATGCCACCACTATCGTTATACCAGGTCAGGATTACCAACACATGTCATTCATGAGCATAGGTCAACGCTAAAATTTACCACAGGCATCATTTTGACGTTTGGACAATTGAGAACGTGTGGACACACACACGCCCGCGCGCAAGCAGTCACGCACGCGAGAACGCACGTACACACACGCAACTTAAATTGGGGATTTACTTATACCCCCATATATATATACAGAGAGAGAGAAGGGTTTTTTAAAAAGTGTGTAAATCAGAAAAATTGACAAAGGCCCGTCGTTAACCCAGAAAATATGCAACGTAGACTAACGTCACAAAGAAACTGAGAGAAATAACATCAGTAAAAATGGACATCAAATGAATGGGAACACGTCAAAACATCAACAAACACGGTCATGAAACAAGTAGGTAACATATACAACACCAGCAGATAATGATACTGAAGAAACCAGAAAACAAACATTAAACCAAGACATAGACGACAACACTAGCGAACATTAATACGAACCAAACCTTGCAAAACAACGACACAAAACCACAGTAAACTAATAGCAGAACCAAGCTATGAAAGACATCAAAATACTACAGTGTTACAAACAATACTTTGAAAAACATTGATATATTCCAATTAAAAAAAAAAAATATATATATATATATATATAAACAATTACGTAGTGAGAGGAAATAAGTGCAGACTAACATTTCATCAGTCTAACCTTGTAGTAATAATTTTAAAAGATTTGATTTTTAAGGAGAAAATGGGGGAAGAATATATTATAAATATGAGAAACACTTCTCTAGCTGTCTGGGGCAACCATCTTGCTCCCCTCTGAAGGTAGATCTATTTGAACTGCCTGCGCCTAGGCCTTTACTTCGTTGGATCGGACTCATCAAGAAGAGATGGCTGATTGTGTCGTTGCTCTTGGTGTCAAATACAGACACACACCACAGTCCATAATTCTGTGGTGTTCTCACCACCAAGGGTTAAAAAAAAAGTATCTTACAGCACACCCCAAAGCAGCCAGCGAAGGGTAAGTAAATGGAACAAAACGAAAGTGTGGAGAAGAATAAAGTTGCTGAAAAAAACTAAAAGCATTACGCAAACAGTATAATATGTAGGGGACAGTTTTTGAGCCCATGCTTGAGGATCCATTGAAGGATGCAAGGGAGATCAAAAGATATGGAACAGTCTGAGTGGTCAGCTCTGCTGTTCAATAACCCACGCATTGTGAGTGGCTACGAGTTGTGCAGAACAACCTTTCCTTGAATCTCCTAAGAGATGCAATCTCCCACTGATTGACCAAACAATATAATGCTGAACAATTCAGTAGTGGGAGAAAACAAGTCCAGGCTAACAATTCTTCAGTCTAATATTATAGTAATGACTTGGAAAAAGATTTGATTTCTTTTATGAAGAAAATAGGGGGAATATATTATAAATATGAGACACACTTGACTAGCTGCCTGAGGGAACCATCGCACTCCAAGTTGAAGGCAGAGCTATTTGTATTGCCTGCTCCTAGGCCTTTTGTCCGCTGGATCGGACTCATCAGGGAGACACGGCTGACTGTGTCTTTGCTCTTGGTGTCAAATAGAGACACACCACAGTCCATAATTTCTGTGGTGGTCTCACCACCAAGAATTAAAAAAGACTATATATATATATATATATATATATATATATATATATATATATATATATATTAAAAGATGTGAAAAAAACTGAGAGAAAAATGCATTGAAAGACGTGAACTAAACCGATAAGAGAAACAATACATTGAAAAAAGAAGGAAACAATGAAAAAAAAAAAAAAAGAAAGAAACAGTACATTCAAAGACGTGAAATAGACCAGTGAAACGAGCAGCGTACTGTAATGCACGAAATATACTAATGGAATTAAAAGCACATTGAAAGACATGAAATAAACTTGAGCAATGTGTTTAAAGACACAAAATAAACAATTAAGTAGACGCTAAATTTCAAGACATCAGACGAAATTATTATAGTAAGAAACACAGCCAAAAACTTCAAATAAATCTTTGCAAGAAATGCACACACACACAAACACACACACACACACACAACACCACACACACACACACACACACACACACACACACACACACACACAGACACACACACACACGCACAAACACACACACACACACACACACACACACACACACACACACACACACACACACACACGCGCGCGCGCGCGCGCACACACACACGCACGTACGCACGCGCACACACGCACGAACGCACGCACACACGCTCGCACGAACGCACACACACACGTACACACGCACGCATGTGCACACACACACGCACACACGCACACACACACACACACACACACACACACACACACACACACACACGCACGCACGCACGCACGCACGCACACAAAAACGCGCGCGCGCGCACGCTCGCACGCACGCACGCGCGCACGCACGCGCGCGCGCACGCACGCACACACACACACACACACACACACACACACACACACACACACACACACACACACACACACACACACACACACACACACACACTCACGGGGGCCTTCAGATATCGAGTCATTTCATCTTTGTTTCTCTGCTGTTCCTGCATCCCCATCCCTGCAGGACACACACAAGGCTGCACAGTTATACATCCAAACCTGCAGGACACACTCAACGCTGCTCAGTTATATCCCTATCCCTGCAGGACACAAACAACACTGCACATTTATATACCCATCCCTGCAGGACACACGCAAAGACGCACAGTTATATCCCCATCCCTGCAGGACACACACAACGCTGCACATTTATATACCCATCCCTGCAGGACACACGCAAAGACGCACAGTTATATCCCCGTCTCTGCAGGACACACACAATGCTGCACATTTATATACCCATCCCTGTAGGACACACACAAAGACGCACAGTTATATACCCATCCCTGCAGGACACACACAACGCTGCACATTTATATACCCATCCCTGCAGGACATACACAACGCTGCACAGTTATATACCCATCCCTGCAGGACACACACAACGCTGCACAATTATATACCGATCCCTGCAGGACACACACAAAGACGCACAGTTATATCCCCGTCTCTGCAGGACACACAACGTTGCACATGTATATACCCATCCCTGCAGGACACACACAAAGACGCACAGTTATATCCCCATCCCTGCGGGACACACACAACGCTGCACATTTATATACCCATCCCTGCAGGACACACACAACGCTGCACATTTATATACCCATCCCTGCAGGACACACACACAAGACGCGCAGTTTATATCCCCATCCCTGCAGGACACACACACAACGCTGCACATTTATATACCCATCCCTGCAGGACACACACAAAGACGCGCAGTTATATCCCCATCCCTGCAGGACACACACAACGCTGCACATCTATATACCCATCCCTGCAGGACACACACAAAGACGCACAGTTATATCCCCATCCCTGCAGGGGCACCACAACGCTGCACATGTATATGCCTACCCTGCAGGACTCACACAAAGACGCACAGTTATATCCCCATATCTACAGGATCCGCACAACGGCGCACAGTTACATCCCCATCCCTGCAGGCTACACACAACGCTGCACGTTGTATACTATCTGTCACACACAGCGATGCACAGTTACACACAGTTACACACCAGATACTTTCTGTTCCCCAGTTCCCAGAATTTGTCATCAGATATTTTTTTGTTGTTCCCTGTCATCAGATATTTTGTTGTTCCCTGTCACCAAATGTTTTGTTGTCCCTGTCACCAGACATTTTGTTGACCCTGTCACCAGATATTTTGTTGCTCCCTGTCAACACACATATTTTTTGTTGTTCCCTGTCACAAGATATTTTTGTTGTCTCTGTCACCATATATTTCGCTGTCCCTGTCACCAGATAGTTTAGTATTCCCTGTCACCAGATATTTTGTTGTCTCTGTCACCATATATTTCGTTGTTCCTGTCACCAGATAGCTTATTGTTCCCTGTCACCAGATATTTTGTTGTCCCTGTCACCATATATTTCGTTGTGCCTGTCACCATAATTTTGTTGTCCCTGTCACCAGATATCTTGTTGTCTCTGTCACCATATATTTCGTTGTCCCTGTCACCAGATATTTTGTTGTTCCCTGTCACCATATATTCCGTTGTCCCTGTCACCATATATTTTGTTGTCCCTGTCACCAGATATCTTGTTGTCTCTGTCACCATATATTTCGTTGTCCCTGTCACCAGATATTTTGTTGTTCCCTGTCACCATATATTCTGTTGTCCCTGTCACCAGATATTTTGCTGTTCCCGTCACCAGATATTTGTTGTTCCCTGTCACCAGATATTTTGTTGTCCCTGTCACCAGATATTTTTGTTGTTCCCTGTCACCATATATTCCGTTGTCCCTGTCAACAGATATTTTGTTGTCTCTGTCACCAGATAGTTTGTTGTTCCCTGTCACCATATATTTCGTTGTACCTGTCACCACATATTTTGTTGTCCCTGTCACCAGATAGTTTGTTGTTCCCTGTCACCATATATTTCGTTGTACCTGTCACCAGATATTTTGTTGTCCCTGTCACCATATATTTCGTTGTCGCTGTCACCATATATTTTGTTGTCTCTGTCACCAGATATTTTGTTGTCCCTGTCACCATATATTTTGTTGTCCCTGTCACCAGATATTTTGTTGTCCCTGTCACCAGATATTTTGTTGTTCCCGTCACCATATATTTCGTTGTCCCTGTCACCATATATTTGTTGTCCCTGTCACCAGATATTTTTGTTGTTCCCCCGTCACCATATATTTCGTTGTCCCTGTCACCATATATTTTGTTGTCCCTGTCACCAGAATATTTGTTGTTCCCTGTCACCATATATTTCTTCCTTGTCCCTGTCACCACATATTTTGTTGTCCCTATCTGATGATATTTTGTTGTTCCCTATCATCAGATATTTTGTTGTTCCCTATCACCAGAAAGTTTATTGTTTCCGGGTCACTCACGGAGGTCGCTCAGCATGACTTCCTTGGCTCTGGCTCGCTTGGTGACTTCTGCCGAGTCTCCCTGTAAAGGAGCAACGCACACCTTCATACAAGGACACTCTTTTCCTTTTTCCCCCCCTTTTTTCAGAAGTGTGTGTGTATTTAATAGTATGTGTGTGTGTGTGTGTGTGTGTGTGTGTGTGTGTGTGTGTGTGTGTGTGTGTGTGTGTGTGAGAGAGAGAGAGGGGGGGAGACAGAGAGAGTATATGCGCGCACACGTGGTGTGTGTGTGTGTGTGTGTGTGTGTGTGTGTGTGTGTGTGTGTGTGTGTGTGTGTGTGTGTGTGCGCGCGCGCGTGAGTGCGTGCGTGCGTGCGTGCGTGCGTGGCGCGTGCGTGCGTGCGTGTGTGTGTGTGTGTGTGTGTGTGTGTGTGTGTGTGTGTGTGTGTGTGTGGGGGAGGGGGGGGGAGGGGGGGGGGGGGGGGGGGGGGGGGGGGGGGGGGTGAGCACGTGCGTACATGCGTACCAAAATGACTGGAGGTGAAACACAAAATCTGCGTCTCCACGGCAATATCACACAACTGATGCTGACTGACTTCATTATTGCCAGTTATCTGAACGTGAAGACTTATTGACTTCATTATGCCAGTTATCTGAACGTGAAGGAGCTACTGACTTCATTATTGCCAATTATCTGAATACTGACTTCATTATTGCCAATTATCTGAATACTGACTTCATTATTGCCAATTATCTGAACGTGAAGGAGCTACGACTGACATTATTATTGCCAATTATCTGAATACTGACTTCATTATTGCCAATTATCTGAACGTACAAGGAGCTACTGACTTCATTATTGCCAATTATCTGAATACTGACTTCATTATTGCCAATTATCTGAACGTGAAGGATTTACTGTCTTCATTATTGCCAAATTATCTGAACGTGAAGGAGCTACTGTCTTCATTATTGCCAATTATCTGAACGTGACGGAGCTACTGACTTCATTATTGCCAATTATCTGAACGTGAAGGATTCACTGATTTCATTATCGCCAATTATTGGAAGTGAAGAATTTACTGACTTCATTATTGCCAGTTATCTGAACGAGGAGTTACTGTCTTCATTATTGCCAATTATCTGAACGAGGAGTTACTGTCTTCATTATTGCCAATTATCTGAACATGAAGAAGCTACTAACTAACTTAATCATAACGATTTATCTGAACGTGAAGGAGTTACTGTCTCCATTATTGCCAATTATCTGAACATGAAGAAGCTACTGACTAACTTAATCATAACGATTTATCTGAACGTGAAGGAGTTACTGACTTCATTTTAACCACCGGAAATCTGAAATGAGACAGAGACCAGCACACAGCACATAAAAAAAAAAAAACAGAAATCACGGAGGATGTCTTCTTGTTCTGTGTGCTCTGTGCTGTCGTGTCTGCTGGGCGGTTTGGTGTCGCAAGCAGCGTTCCTTTGGAACTCTGGGCGTGTATTCATTTCATCATGGGGGCAAGCCTTAACCTACTTGTTTGTTATTCAGTATAACGTATGAATGAACGTGAGGGAGTATATAACATGACCAACAGCATACCCATCTTTCAAAGAACCACATTATGGATCAGAAACCTCCATGTCCATGAATGCATATAGGTATGTGTAGTGTATGCATATAGCGCACTATGTATGTATGTATGTATGTATGTATGTATGTATGCATGTATGTATGTATGTATGCGTGCGTGCGTGCGTGCGTGCGTGCGTGCGTGCGTGCGTGCATGTATGTATGTATGTATGTATGTATGTATGTATGTATGTATGTATGTATGTATGTGTGTGTACATGCATGTATGTTATGTATGTATGACCTAAGCAAAGATAAATTGATAGGCATATAGATGCCTCTCTCTCTCTCTCTCTCTCTCTCCTCTCTCTCTCTCTCTCTCTCTCTCTCTCTCCTCTCTCGTTACGGCAGCACCTTCTTCTCGAAGTTGCCAAATGTGTGGGTGTTTTCTGTTGCCGTATCTGTCGATGACGGGGGCGCCCCCCACCGGGTTTTACCGAAGGGGTCCTAGACTGGTTCGTCCGACAGCGTGTACTTCTTGCCTGGAATGCGTTCCTGGATCTTGGTGGCTGAACACACACACACACACACACCCACACACACACACACACACACACCACACACACACACACGCACACACACACGCACACACGCCAAGCACGCACGCACGGACACGCACACACATCTATTTATCTCGGTACTTCTGTATATCTATCTACTCTATCTATCTATCGAGAGAGAGAGAGAGAGAGAGAGGAGAGAGCGAGAGAGAGAGAGGAGAGAGAGGAGAGACAGACAGACAGACAAACTGGCGGGCAGACAGACAAGCAGACAGAAAACGAGAGAGTGAGAGAAGAGAGAGAGAGTAATGACAGAGAGGAGAAAAAAATAGAGGCAGACACACAAACACACACACTCAGCATGCGCGCAACACAGACACAGATACACAGACACACCCGCCAGAGACAGACAGACAGACAGACTGGCGGGCAGGCAGACAAGCAGGCAGAAACTGAGAGAGAGAGAGGAGGAGAGAGGAGAGAGAGAGAGAGTAATGACAGAGACAGAAAAATAAAGGCAGACACAGGCACAAACACACACACTCAAGCGTGCGCGCACACAGACACAGATACACAGACACACAGGCAGACATACCCGACACACAGACGCTCGCTCGCGCAAACACACACACACACACACACCGCGCGCGCGCGCGCGCGCGCGCACGCACGCACGCACGTACGCACACAGGCACGCACGCACGCACGCACACACGCATACACACACACACCACACACACACACACACACACACACACCACACACCAGACAGACCAGACAGACGGACAGACGGACGGACGGAAGGGACGGCGGACGGACGGAGCGGACAGATGGTATGCACTAACAGCCATAGTCACTCTCTCTCCATGGCACGGGGAAACGGGTGGATGGCTTTTCCTCGGTCGTCTCTACGCGGGGCCCCCGCCCCGCCACGGCACAGCCTCCACATCCAGACCTCGTTTCTCTTGGGCCACGTCACAATCGCAGTCACCATCAGGTCACAACACCTCACATAATCATACAATACAGTACAACGCGGTACAGCATATTACAGAAAACCAAAAATTCCAGCACCCAGCACAACACACAACAGTAGAATACAACACAGTATAGCAGATTCGAGCAGTTATAACAGCAATACAATACGTACATGCAGTACAACATAGCGCAGTCCACTGAAGTAGTATAATTACAGACCAAGCGAATACATTACAGTAAAAATTACAGAACGGCACGGCACAGCCCTAAGATCACCAAAGCCATCCAATGACTTACAAATGTACATTACAATCAAATGCCAACAAAATTCCGAACAATACATACACGCACAGTACAAACATAAACGAGTACCAATAAATACAGACTATACAAGCCACGCCGCTGCGCACGCGGGCGCCGCGCGCAACACACACGACACACACACACACACACACACAACACACACACACATCACGACACGCACACACACACACACACCCACACACACACACACACATACACCATACAGACAGACGCGACGGACAGAGGGACGGAACGGACGGACGGACGGACGGCAAGGGACAGATGACGTTGCATAACAGCCATAGTCATCTCTCTCCATTGGTGACGGGGTGGAGAACGGGTGCATGGTTTTCCTCGATCTTCCTCGAATCGCGGGCCCCCGCCCGCCCCGGGTAGCCTCCAGATCCAGGCAGCGTTTCTCATGCCACGTCACCCACTCAGAGTCACCAATCACAGTCCCCCATCATGGTCAGGTCACCACTCCCACAGGCATCAACATGTGTCCACGTCCACCACTAACAGGCAACCATCATGGTCAGGGTCACGCACTCAGCAACCCATCATGGTCAGTGTCACCACCTCACAGTCACAATTCCTGGTCGGTGTCAACCTCACAGTCTAGTCACATCAGGTACAATGCACCTCACAGTCGAGGTCACCATCTGGCAATGTCACCAGGGACTTTGTCTCGATGTCTCTCTTCCGGATTGCCTCGTTTTCATCCAACGCCCTCTTGCTTTGGAGTGAATGAAGGTAAGTGAGACGGCTCTTTCGTTTTCGTCGGTCCCGAGTGTCTTTGTGTGTCTTGCCTGAAGGACCTAAGAGTTTGAAACGCGTCGTGTTTGTCTTGTAATTCGTCTGTCTACGTTGCTGTTGTCAAAGGTGACAGTTTGGGGTTGTGTTCTTGTTTCTTGTGACTGTGTCTTGTAGCTTATCGTTTTTTTTTTTCAATCAGTGACAGTCTAGATCAAGGAGTGGTGCCCACATTTTTTGACTGGACAGCCAAAGGTACACACGAGGGTCAAAGGGAGGGTGTGACCAACTCGGTGACACATTGCAGGACTTGGACCACACACAGGGGGGATGACCACCTACACCGCCACAACCTAGGTACACACCCTCACTGACAACACGCACCCACACTTCACTGTCACACAGGAATAGACTTGAGAGGCAAAGAGGAGGAGACAGAGAGAGAGAGCCAAGCGAGGATGGAGAGAGAGAGAGAGACGAGAGGAGAGAGCGAGTCAGATAGAGAGGAGCGAGATGGAGACGCACGCACGCACGCACGCAACGCACGCACGCACGCACGACACAAACAACACACACACACACCCACCTCTACTGTTTCTGGTATTCCCTGATAGGGTTTTCGTCTTGTAGTTTGTTTCTTTATTTATTCTCCGCTATTACCTCTGGAGTTGTTCATCTGGCCCTGACATTGAGGAAAAAAAAACCAGAACATTATATTAACTCAAAATACACGGGCCACATTTTTGCGGTATGCCCGAACTAGTAATAATCTTCATTTTACGTAAGTATTTCAATGTCACACTAAGAGAGGAACGTGCAGAGGACACATTGGTAGAATCCTAGCGCAGTTTGCCCTTGTACCACACACACACAAACACACCACACCACACCACACACACCACACACACACACAAACACACCACACGCCGCCACACACACACAAGGCCCACACACACAACCCACATTACAGACAGAAAGATAGATAGAATGATATATCGAGCGATAGATAGATAGATAGATTAGATGGATAGATAGGATAGATTACAGCAACAGTACAACATGAAACATTGCAACACAGCACACTAGTGTTGCAGTTCAACATATAGCAGAAACTACAGAAAACATATCACAGCACAGTACAACATGACACCACTGCACCACACGACAGTATAGGCAAAAAATTAAGACTAACAGCACACAATTACCATACAGCACAGAACAGTACCATAACAGCAGTACAACCACAACCCAGTACAGTACAGCATATTACAGAACAATACAAATGCAGTACCACACAGTACCCAAAGGGATAAAACGACTATAACACACACAGCACACAGTACAGTACAACAACATATTACAGAACAAGCACAAAGCAGTACACTCATTATCCACATAACACAGTACAAACACAACACAAATGCAGTACAGGACAACAAATCATAGAACAAGACAATACAGTACGAGAGTCAGTACAAACATAAACAACGTGCATGCACAACAACAGTACCAGTCCAGTACAACAGACGACCACAACAACACCAACCCCAGTACATTACAGTACAATAACACCAGACAACAAATACCACAAAAAGTACAGTACAACGTGAAACAGTACAATACAACAGGGCAATTCAGGAACCTATGACAAGCCATACAATGCAGTACAGTACAGTAAAACATATAAAATAATCAAGACACAATACAGTACAAGAGAGAAACATATTACCAGAAACAACAAATACAGCACTCACACGACACAAAACAGGTTCTAAATGCAACACACAGAATAGCACAGCTTTCAGCTATAAACCGAACAATACAGTACCGTACACAATGCAGGTACAAATATTGGCAGACCAAGACAGTACATACATACAGTAACAGCATATTACAGAACAACACGGCACGGTTACAGGTATTCACGAGCAGCAATACAATGCATACAATGCAACTATAATACAATAAAATGCAACAAATTCCGAACAATACCATACAGGCATAGTACCACATAAAAGAGTACAATACAATATAGTGCTATACAACAGAACAATATCTCGGCAGTAGCATCCACATCCACAACACATGCACAATACCATGAAACACATAACGGCACAATAAGGTTCAGTACCAACACAGTACAACCGTTGAAGACCATATGTCTTCATACACACAACACACACAGAACAACATAAACAATCGTCTTTCTCACACTATGTCTTCATACACTACAACACCACCAGCACAACACAACGTCATCATCTTCCTTAGTCCCTGACACTGTCTTCATACACTACAACACAACCACACACACAACAAGCATCTTCCTTACCCTATGTCTCATTTGCACTACAACACCACACGGCACAACACAACAATCAATCCTTATATACTACATGTCTCCCATACACTAACAACACCACACAGCACAACACAACTATTCATCTTCCTTACACTAGTCTTCACACACTACAACACGATACAGCACAACACAACAACCATCTTCCTTCACTATGTGCTTCATACACTACAACACCACACAGCACAACACCAACTTCCTCTTCCTTACACTATGTCTTCACACACAACACAGCACCACAGCACACACAACAATCATTCTTCCTTACACTATTCCCCTACACTACCACACCACACGCCCAACACAGAACAATCACCTTCCTTACAATACCCTTCATACACACAACATCGACCGATCATTTCATTACAATATGCCTGCTACAAACACAACACAACACAACATAGCAATCATCGTCCTTACAATATGCTTTCGTACAACACAACACAACGCCACACACCACAACACAACGCAACGCAACGCACACACAAAACAAACACAAACAACATTAACATAAACATAACATAACATAAAATAACATAACAATCATCTTCATTATAATATGTTTCCACACAACACAAATCACATAACTCATCTGCCTTAATATGTCTATCATACAAACACAACACAACACAACCACAACACAAAACACACAGCACAACCAAACAAACAACACACACAAACAACAACCACAACATCATCTCCTTACAATAGGTTTCTCACAACACAAAACAACATGAACCTCTGCCTTCCACTATGTTTTCACACCACCCAACCCCGCCTCCCCACTCATCTGTCCTTCCCGATTCTCAGACCACAACAATACCGCCCCACCCCCCCCTCCTCTACTCCACTATGTTTTTCCACACCACCACCGCCCACAGGACACTAGCGGCACTGCACCGACACGTGTAGCGCGTCCCGGGC
>JADBJO010010976.1:50200-60200 GCA_016801955.1 Conus betulinus
AGACAGACAGACAAACAGACAGACAGAGACACAGAGACACAGAGCGAGGGAGAGAGAGAAAGAGAGTTGCAGATACAAAGCTGAAGACAGACAAGAAAGATTTAACAGAGAACAGAGACAAAGAGACGTAGAAATTAGACGGAGGAAACAGAGAGACAAGGAAACCATTTTTAAAACAATCTCTCCTCTCAATGATCAAAGACTATTGATCAGTTTTTCTTCCATTAAGTACACAGCATCTAAGGACAGTGAAAGTATACGACTATAAAAAGATAACAGCGTGGAAATGAAAGAGACTGATATCTTCATGTGAGAAGTAAGCTTGCTTTTTTTTTTTTTTTTCAAAAGAATCCCATTCCAAAATGAAGAAGAAAAGTTTAGAGAGAGAAAGAGCAGTGACTTCATCAAACAGCTCACATTGTGCATGTACATGTAAACACACAGAGGGATTTTCATCAAACAGCTCACGTTGTGCATGTACATGTAAACACACACAGTGACTCCATCAAACAGCTCACATTGTGCATGTTCATGTAAACACACAGAGGGATTTTCATCAAACAGCTCACATTGTGCATGTATATGTAAACACACACAGTGACTCCATCAACAGCTCACATTGTGCATGTACATGCAAACGCACACACATACACGGCAAACAGAATCTACTGGGCAGGGTTGGTAAAGACATATGACGCCATTTGGGGTTACTGACAACACACAGGTACGGCTGCGACTCCGGGAAATAACCTGCCCCCCCCCCTCTCCCTCTCTCTCTCTCTCTCTCTCTCTCTCTCTCTCTCTCTCTCTCTCTCTCTCTCTCTCTCTCTCTCTCTCTCTCTCTCTCTCTCTCTCTCTCTCTCTCTCTCTCTCTCTCTGCTCTCTGCGTCTCTCCTCACCCATCTCTCTCTGTCTCTCTTCACAATTTTGACTAATAAATTCTTCTTTCTATGACCCCCTCCGCCTCCAGCGCCCCCCCCCCCCCCCCCCCCCCCCCCCCCCCCACTGCCAATACTTCTTTGTTCAGACGCTGCAGAACACTGTATTTGTATCAGTACCTACTATCTTTTAAAATTCTTGTTTTGTGTGTATGTGTATGTGTGTGTGTGCGCGCGCGCGCGCGCGCGCGTGTGTGTGTGTGTGTGTGTGTGTGTGTGTGTGTGTGTGTGTGTGTGTGTGTGTGTGTGTGTGTGTGTGAGTGTAAGTGTGTGTGCGTGTGTGTGTGTGTGTGTGTGTGTGTGTGTGTGTGTGTGTGTGTGTGTGTGTGAGTGTAAGTGTGTGTGCGTGTGTGTGTGTGTGTGTGTGTGTGTGTGTGTGTGTGTGTGTGTGTGTGTGTGTGTGTGTGTGTGTGTGTCTGTGTCTGTGTGTGTGTGTGTGCATGCGTGTGCGTATGTGTGTGCGTGCGTGCGTGCGTGCTTGCCTCTGTGTGTGTGTGTGTGTGTGTGTGTGTGTGTGTGTGTGTGTGTGTGTGTGTGTGTGTGTGTGTGGTGTGTGTTTTCGTACACTGGGTATTGTAATGTTTTGCGTTTTTTAAAGTGGTATGGTACAGTGTGTTGTGGTGGGGGTGGGGTGGGGTGCAGTGAGATGTGTTGTGTGTGGGGTGGGGTGGGGTGCAGTGAGATGTGTTGGGGTGGGGTGGGGGTGGGGTGCAGTGAGATGTGTTGTGGTGGGGTGGGGTGGGGTGTAGTGAGATGTGTTGTGGTGGGGGGGTGGGGGTGCAGTGAGATGTGTTGTGGTGTGGTGGGTGGGGTGGGGTGCAGTGAGATGTGTTGTGGTGGGGTGGGGTGGGGTGCAGTGAGATGTGTTTGTGGTGGGGTGGGTGGGGTGGGGTGGGGTGCAGTGAGATGTGTTGTGGTGGGGTGGGGGTGGGGTGGGGTGCAGTGAGATGTGCTGTGGTGGGGTGGGGTGGGGTGTGCAGTGAGATGTGTTGTGGTGGGGTGGGATGGGGTGCAGTGAGATGTGTTGTGGTGGGGTGGAGTGGGGTGCAGTGAGATGTGTTGTGGTGGGATAGGGTATATTGAAATGTGTTGTGGTGGGGCGGGGTGGGGTGCAGTTAGATGTATTGTGGTGGGGTGGGATGTAGTGAGATGTGTTTATGGTGGGGTGGGATGTAGTGAGATGTGTGTTATGGTGGGGTGGGTGTAGTGAGATGTATATGGTGGGGGTGGGTGTAGTGAGATGTATAGTGGTGGGGTGGGATGTGGTGGGATGGGGTGTGGTGGGATGGGGTGTAGTGAGATGGGGTGTGATGGCGTGGGATGTAGTGAAATGTGTTGTGGTGGAGTGGAGTGTGGTGAGATGTGTTGTGGTTGGGGTGGGGTGCAGTGAAATGTGGTGGGGTGGGGTGCAGTGAGATGTGGTGGGGTGGGGTGGGGTGCAGTGACATGTGTTGTGGTGGGGCGGGGGTGAAGTGAGATGTGGTGGGATGGGGTGGGGTTCAGTGAGATGTGGTGGGGAGGGGTCGGGTGCAGTGAGATGTGTGTGTTGGGTTGGGTTGGGGTGAAGTGAGATGTGTTGTGGTGTGTTGTGGTGTGGTGGGGTGCATTAAGATGTGTTGTGGTTGTGTTGGGTGCAGTGAGATGTGGTGGGGTAGGCTGGGGTGTAGTGAGACGGGGTGTGGTGTGGTGGGGTGGGGTGTTGTGTAGTGGATGTGTGGTGGGGTGGGGTGGGGTCCCAGTGTGATGTGTGGCTGGGCGACTTGTGTGGTAGTGTGAGACGTGTTGTGGTGGGGTGGGGTGGAGTGCAGTGAGATGTGTTGTGGTGGGGTGGGGTGGGGTGCAGTGAGATGTGTTGTGGTGGAATGGGGTGGGGTTGTAGTCAGATGTGGTGGGGTTGCGTGCAGTGAGATGTGTTGTGTGTGTGGGGTGGGGTGGGGTGCAGTGAAAATGTGTTGTTGTGGGGTGGGGTGCAGTGAGATGTGTTGTGGTGGGGTGGGGTTTGGTGCAGTGAGATGTGATGGGGTGGGATGGGGTGGGTTGTAGTCAGATGTGTTGTGGTGGGGGGGGTGGGGTTAGTGAGACGTGTTGTGTTGGGATGGGGTGGGTTGTAGTCAGATGTGTTGTGGTGGGTGG
The DNA here is from genome assembly GCA_016801955.1 of Conus betulinus. NCBI lineage: Eukaryota > Metazoa > Mollusca > Gastropoda > Neogastropoda > Conidae > Conus > Conus betulinus. The sequence goes on from JADBJO010010976.1 coordinate 53,272, forward strand.
GGTGGGGTTAGTGAGACGTGTTGTGGTGGGGTGGGGTGGGTTGTAGTCAGATGTGTTGTGGTAGTCAGATGTGTTGGGGTGGGGTGGGTGGGGTGCAGAGTGATGTGTTGTGGTGGGGTGGGTGGGGTGCAGTGAGATGTGTTGTGGGGGGGGGGGGGGGGGGGGGGTTGGGTGCAGTGAGATGGGTGTGTTGGTGAGGGTGTTGGGGGGGTGGGTTGTAGTCAGATGTGTTGGGGTGGGGTGGGGTAGTGAGTGAGTTGTGTTGTGGTTGGGTGGGGTGGGGTGCAGTGAGATGTGCTGTGGTGGGGTGGGGTGAGGTGCAGTGACATGTGTTGTGGTGGGGGTGGGTGCAATGAGATGTGTTTGTGTGGGGTGGGGTGCAGTGAGATGTGTTGTGGTGGGGGGGTGGGATGGGGTGCAGTGAGATGTGTTGTGGTGGGGTGGGGTGCAGTGAGATATGTTGTGGTGGGATGGGGTGGGTTGTGGTCAGATGTGTTGTGGTGGGGGGTGGGGTGCAGTGAGATGTGTTGTGGTGGGGTGGGGTGCAGTGAGATGTGTTGTGGTGAGGCGGGGTGCAGAAAAGTCCAGAGACTTACAGCCTACATGAACGTAACCCTCTAACCCAGCACACACACACACACACACACACACACACACACACACACACACACACACACACACACACACACACACCGTGGACCATCTAACCAGAGTCTATACACTGAACATTCCACACAGGGTGACCATGCTACAGACCACTACACTGTCAGCAGCTACACAACACTACAGTCTCACGCAGCTCACAGACTATGAACTTTTTTTTTTCTTCTTTTTTTTTCCGAATCGTAGCCGTGCTCTGACAGGATTAGCACGGAAATCCTTAAAGCAGCCAGCGATTGGTCAGCATACCTTGGGGGCGCCGTGACCTTGGGTCATTCTGTCCCAGGGGTAGTATCGAGCCTGCCGCTCTAAGTCCTACACATACCATCAGCACGTCACCATCGCTGAGTGATCGACTTGGCCGTGTGGGACATGACTCACGAACATGGGACGTCATTGTCTTCATCCTACATGCATCATTATGACGTCAACACTGCCGTGTGTCGTCACTCACAGGATGTCAGCTATGTGATTTTGATGTCAGCCTTGCTGAGCGACATGATTGGGCGTGTACACTGAAATGTCTTACGTCAGCAGGGGGGCCTGTGTTACGTGACGCACATTCTATGTCATCACAATGCCATTGCATTTCTGAAAGAATGGTATAGAATTGTATCGAAGTGTATAGAAGACGAAAACGAATGTGGGGAATGTTACATGACGCGCATTCTATGTCATCACGATGCTATTGCTTTTTTAAAGAACTGTCTAGAAGACGAGTTACTGCTGGAGAGAAAAGTAACTAAAAGTGAATAAATCCTAAATAAATGTCAGCGAACCGCCCAGAGAAACGTGGACAAACGAGTCACAAGACACGTTTTGTCCACGTTTCTCTGGGCGGTTCGCTGACATTTATTTAGGATTTGTTTGGATTTCCGCCTGCAGTCGTTTCACTTTGCAACTAAAAGTGAATATTAAAAAATGAAAAAAAAATGAATAATGGAAAGAATTGTGTTTACGTTAAAGACACGTAATAACAGAAATGTTGGTAGATGTATGAATGAGTAAATAAACATTTCAAATGATCAAAGCACGAACAATTATCTCTCTCTTCTCTCTCTCTCTCTCTCTCTCTCTCTCTCTCTCTCTCTCTCTCTCTCTCTCTCTCTCTCTCTCTCTCTCTCTCTCTCTCTCCTCCCTCCCTCCTCTCTCTCTCTCTCTCTAACACAAGTACCCCAAAAGACAAGCCAAACAAACAAACAAATGATCGTCTACATATCACATATCAAACCTGTTCAAAATTGGAAAGGTTGCCAAAATGATTGCTACATTAAAAATGATTGTTATATTTTAAATGATTGCTACGTTAAAAACGACTCCTACATTAAGAATGATTGTTATAACAAAAACGATTGCTACATTATCTGTAGCACCATTCCATCAGAAGGGCTGGGTGAAAAGGGATTGGGAGGAGGGGGGGGGGGTGTGATGATGGAAAAACAAAAACCCCATTAAGAAAAACAAAGAAGTAAAAAGGGCCATCGATGGGAAATGATTGTGACGTCTGTAAGCGAGTTAAAGACTCAACATCCGATCCAGCGGATCGGGGTCTATAATTAGAATAGGTGAACTGCTCACAACGAAGGAGCGAGGTATCAGCACGAGCAGTGAGAGAACATCTTTCGCTGCTGCCGGGCTGCTCGCTTTCATAACCTCTCCCACCACCCCACCCCCCTCCCGTGGCTGTGAAAATGAATAAGCTGAAGTAGTAGGTTATCCGGATTTCACGCACGCACAGAGAGAGAGAGAGAGAGAGAGAGAGAGAGAGAGAGAGAGAGAGAGAATGAGAGAGAGAGGAGTGTGTGTGTGTGTGTGTGTGTGTGTGTGTGTGTGTGTGTGTGTGTGTGTGTGGTGGTGTGTGTGTGTGTGAGAGACAGAGAGAGAGAGGGAGAGAGAGAGAGAGAGAGAGAGAGAGAGAGAGAGAGAGGAGAGAGAGAGAGAGAGAGAGAGAGAGCGAGAGAGAGAGAGAGAGAGAGAGAGAGAGAGAGAGAGAGAGATTCTGATATTGAGTACGACCACGCAGTTTACAGGTGCGGGCAAAAAGCCATGTACAAACTACACGCAAATCAATCAATGTAGTCGACGCGTCACGTGCACTTAAATCCAACCCTATCCATCCATCCAGCCTTGCCTTCACCCTCCCAACCCCCACCCCACCTCCCACTCCCCCACGCTCACACACACTTTCCATCCCGACCCATACTCTTCTGTTTTGATTACAGCATGAGGATGGAGAGGGGGAAAGTACCTTCGAAAAAATGGGTTGTCGGGGTAGAGGACATTTTGACGTTAAAAATGGTGAAACATTTAGCAAGGAAACACGGCTCAACAGAAAATGAATAAGATAACAGCAAACAGACGGGTACACGGGAAACTCAATCACAGCAATGAGCAAAACAAACTGGCAAATTGATCAATCTGCGAAACTAAAGAAGTAGATTTGTGTACGTTCAAAACAACTCTCAACAACAACAACAACACAACAACAACAAACAACAACAACAACAAACCAAGAACAACAAACAAATCGAAATCAATTGAATTATCTTAATAACACTTACTGAACCTACAGTTAGAAAGACAGACAGACAGACAGACAGACAGACAGACAGACAGACAGACAGCGAATACACTAAGAAAAAAGTTCGTAAGAAAACCGTTTAAATCAAACACCCCCAAACCGTTTAATCAAACACCCCCAAACACAACATGCTACACTCTGACAAAACACAACATAGAACAACACAACATGCTACACTCCAACAAAACACAACATAGAACAACACAACATGCTACACTCCAACAAAACACAACATAGAACAACACAACATGCTACACACACCAACAAAACACAATATAGAACAACACAACATAACTTGTGCTGCAGTCAATACAACACAACGCAAGATGATGCACATCGATAATACAGTGTATCGTTGTGCTGTTTTCTGAAATATAGCGATACCGTACAACAGTAAAACTCCACCAGGAGACCATCTATGGGAATCATGCCGGTCCCCAGCCCGGATAAAGGAGGAGGGTTGGGGCCAGCTACCCTAAACCGTAAAACAAACCACAGCTACAAAAACGCCAGCCAGGAATCAAATTGGAACCTCAGCTCTGGGAAGGGATGGGTCTCCGACAAGAAGATGTATGACGCCATGTGCTGAAAGCCTGAAATCTCGGGAAGCCACAAGGTCGACCACCTCTTTTCTCTACCAGGGCAGTCAACATCGGAACATGGAACGTCAGGACCATGTATGAGGCAGGAAAGACGCTCCAAGTAATTCAGAGATGAAGGACTAAAGCCTAACCCTGCTTGGAGTCAGCGAAACCCGCTAGACACAGTCCGGACAGAAACGATTGACCTCGGAGAGATGCTGCTGTACTCAGGACATGGAGAGGGCAATGTCCTCCATACTCAAAGAGTCGTATTAATGTTGTCTAAAACAGCTCAGAGAGTGCTTATTGGGTGGGGAGATCAAGCCCAAAGATTCATCACGGCATCCTTCAGAACCAAGAAGAAGATCAACATGAAGTTAATACAGTGCTATGCACCTACAAATGACGATGAGGAAACTGACAAGGACCAGTTCAACGATAGACTGCAGTCCATCATAGAAAAGTACCCACAGAGAGATATCACCATTCTGATGGGGGATTTTAACGTCGGAAAGGACAACACTGGGTACGAGACCATCATGGGAAGCCATGGACTGGGGGACATGAACGAGAACGGTGAACGACTGGCAGACCTACATACACTCAACAACTTTGTCATCGGTGGCAGCGTTTCCCCCACAAGAACAACATCCACAGGCCACCTGGGTTTCACCAGATCACACAACAGAAAACCAGATTGACCACATCTGCATCAACAAGAAATTCAGAAGATCCATGCAGGATGTGGGAGGGCAAAGAGAGGAGCAGAAGTGGCTGCAGACCACCACCTCGTCGTTGTGGCCAGGCTTAAGTTGAAGTTACAGAAGAACTGGATGACGGCACATGCAGTACGGCACAAGTACAACACAGCTCTCCTGAGAAATCCAAGAATATAGATCAACTCTAGGCAACAAGTTTCAAGTACTGCAAGAACTACTGGAAGAGGAAGACGGTACACTAGAGGACAAGCGGAAGGAGATCAAGGAGGCAGTAACATCAATATGCCAGGAAGTGCTTGGCCACAATAAGCACCAACACAAAGAATGGATCTCGGCAGACAGCCTATGCAAGATCCAGCAGAGGAAAGAGAAGAAAGCGGCAATCAACATCAGCCGAACAAGAGCAGAGAAGGCCAAAGCACAAGCAGGACACACTGAAACAAACAAGCATGCAAAGAAGAGCATCAGAACAGACAAGAGGAAATATGTAGATGACCTAGCAACAGAAGCTGAACAAGCTGCAAAACAGGGAAACATGAAAGGACTGTACAACACCACCAAGAAGCTGGCAGGAAAGTACAGGAGGCCAGAACGACAAATAAAAGACAGAGAGGGAAGGCAGCTCACAGGAGAAGAGCAGCAGAAGAACAGAAGAGTTGAGCACTTCGAGGAGCTCTTGAACAGACCATCGCCGGAGAACCCTCCAGACATCGAAGAGGCTGACTCAGACCTACCCATAGACTGTGGGGCGCCAACCAAAAATAAATTGGGAAGGCTATCAAACAGTTGAAGAACGGAAAGGCGGCAGAACCTAACACACATCCCCGCAGAGGCACTGAAGACAGACATAGAGACCACAGTAGAGATGCTTTGGCCTCTCTTCGAGAAGATCTGGGAAGAGGAGCAAGTGCCATCAGAGTGGAAGGAGGGATACCTTTTCAAGATTCCCAGGAAAGGCGACCTTAGCAGCTGCGAGAACTACAGAGGAATCACACTGCTGTCAGTGCCAGGAAAGGTTTTCAACCCAGTCATTTTGAACAGGTTAAAGGATCCCGTCGATGCTCAACGCCGCGACCCAGCAGGCTGGCTTTCGCATGGATCGATCCTGCACAGATCAGATTGCAACGCTTCGCATCATTGTTGAGCAATCAAACGAGTGGAACTCATCCCTGTATGTCAACTTTACCGACTACGAGAAAGCCTTTGACAGCGTAGACCAAGACACCCTGTGGAAGCTTCTCCGACATTCCGGTGTGCCGGTCAAGATCACCATCATCATCAGAAACCCATACAAGGCTCTGACCTGCAGAGTCATCCATGGACAGCAGCTCACGAAGGCACACGAAGTGAGGACTGGTGTCAGACAAGATTGTCTGCTTTCGCCATTTCTATTTCTACTGGCAATCGCCTGGATCATGAAGACCTCAACAGATCAGAGAAGACATGGGATCCAGTGGAAACCCTGAACGCAGCTTGACGATTTGGACTTTTCCGACGACCTGGCACTACTCTCGCAAACTCAACAGCAGACTCAAAAAAGAAGACAAGCAACGTAGCAGCCACATCAGCACACGTAAAGCTCAACATCCATAAAGGCAATAGCAAGATTCTCAAGGCTAACACAGTCAGCACCAACTCGATCATGCTGGACAGAGAGATGCTAGAGGAAGTAGAAGCCTTTGTCTACTTGGGTAGTGTCATTGACAAGCAGGGAGGCACAGACGCCGACGTCAGAGCAAGGATCGGAAAGGCCAGGGCAGCGTCCGTACAGCTATGGAACATCTGGAGCTCCAACGAACTTTCAATCAACGCCAAATTCGGGCTCTTCAACACCAACATCAAGGCAGTTCTACTGTACGGAGTGGAGACCTGGAGAACTACAGTCGCCACCACCAACGAAGTGCAGGTGTTCATCAATAACTGTCTGCGCAAGATTCTCCGCATCCGGTGGCCAGACACCATCAACAACAACAAACTGTGGAGAGAACAAAACCAGCTGCCCACAGAACAGGAAATCAAGAAACACTGTTGGGGCTGGATCGGACACACGGTGCGGAAGCCTGCAAGCAACATCACCAGACAAGCCCTAACATGGAACCCCCAAGGAAAAACGAAAAAGGAGGTCGGCCAAGGAACACCTGGCCCAGGGACCTGGAAGCAGACATCAGGAACATGGGGATGACTTGGAACCAGCTGGAGAAAAGATCCCAGGACAGAGATGCCTGGAGAGGTCCTTGGTTGGCGGCCTATACCCCAGGAAGGGTAATAGGCGATGATGATGATGATGATGATGATGATGATGATGATGATGATGATGATGATGATGCAACAATAAACAATACAGCAGAACGCAAAGCAGTATAATACGCAATGAAATACTCTACATTG
>JADBJO010010976.1:65200-68212 GCA_016801955.1 Conus betulinus
ATTTACAGGATGAAATAGATACCTACAGCATGGCAGACACATTTACAGATTGCAATAGATACCTTACAGCATGACAAACACATTTACAGATTGACATAAATACCTACAGCATGACAGACACATATACAGATTGACATAAATACCTATAGCATGAAAGACACCTGCACAGTATGATAGACACCTGTACAGTACACTAGATATCTGTACACATGATATACACATGTGCGGTATATCAGTCATCTGTACAACATGATATACACCTGTACAGAATGATAGACACCTTTTTATAGCATGAGAGACACCTGTATTGTATAGTCGACACCTTTGCAGCAGGATGAGTACCTGTACATTAGTACATTAGACAGCAGTACAGTATGACAGACCATGTACAGCATGCCAGGCACCTGTACAGTATATTTTAACACCTATACAACGTGATAGAAACATGCACAGAATGAAAGACACATGCACAGCATGATAGACACTTGCACAGTATATTAGACGTCTGCACAGCATAATAAACATTGTCTAGTATGATAGACATCTGCACAGCGTGATAGACATCTGTATAGTATGATAGACATTGTCTAGTATGTTATTCACTGTACAACGTGATAGACACCTGTATAGTATGACAGACATCTGTACAATATGACAGACACCTGTATAGTATGATAGACACTTGTGCACCATGATAGACACCAGTACAGCATGATAGACATATGCTCAGGATGATAGACACTTATACAGCATGATAGACATATGTACAGGATGACAGACACCTGTACAGCATGGTACACACCTGTACAGGATGATAGACACCCGTATAGTATGTTTGACACCTGTACAGGATGATAGACATCTGTATAGCATAATAGACACCTGTATAGTATGATAGACACATGGTCAGTATGATAGACACCTGTATAGTATGATGGACATCTGTACAGGACGAAAGACATACGTACAGGATGATGGACACCTGCCTGTACAGCATGATAGACACATGTACAGCATGATAGACATATATACAGGATGACAAACACCTGCACAACATGATAGACACCTGTATAGTATGATAGACACCTGTACAACGTGATAGACACCTGTATAGTATGAGACACATGTACAGCATGATAGACACCTGAATAGCATGACAGACACCTGTATAGTATGATAGACACCTGTATAGCATGGTAGACACCTGTATAGCATGATAGACAGATGTACAGCATGATAGACACGTGTATAGTATGATAGACGCATGTACAGGATAATAGACACCTGTATAATATAATAGACATATGTACAACGTGATAGACACCTGTATAGTGTGATAGGCATGTGTACAGATGATAGACACTTCCATTGTATGATAGACATATGTACAGCATGATAGACACCTATACAGGACGATAGACACCTGCACTGCATGGTAGACATATGTACAGCATGATAGACACGTGTATAGTATGATAGACGTATGTACAGGATAATAGACACCTGTATAATATAATAGACATCTGTACAACGTGATAGACACCTGTATAGTGTGATAGGCATGTGTACAGGATGATAGACACTTGCATGGTATGATAGACATATGTACAGCATGATAGACACCTATACAGGACGATAGACACCTGTACAGCATGATAGACATATGTACAGCATGAGACACATGTACAGGATGATAGACACCTGTACAGCATGATAGACACTTGTCAGCATGATAGACACCTGTACAGGATGATAGAACTTTTACAGAATGACAGACATATGTACAGCACGAGACACCTGTACAGGATGATAGACACCTGTACAGCATGATAGACACCTGCACAGCATGATGGACACCTGTACAGTATAATATACACCTGTACAGCAGGACAGACACCTGTACAGTATGATAGACACCTGTATAGTATGAAAGACACTTGTACAGCATGACAGAGACATGTACAGTATATTAGACACATGTACAGCATGGTAGACACCTGTACAGAATTATAGACACTTGCATCGCATATTAGACACCTGCATCGTATATTTGATGTATAGTATGTATGTATAGTATGACAGGCATCTGTAGGCCTACAACATGATATACACCTGTACAGTACGACAGATGCCTGTACACAATGATACACACCTGCACAGCATGATAGACCCGTTAAGGCGTGACAGACACATTTACGTACGGTAAATGCATTGACAGGATAATGTGCAAATTAATTGCGTGATGATAGAGGCCTTTACAGTACGACAAACTCATTTACCGCATGACAGACATTTACAGGATGACAGATGTACTTACAGCGTAACAGATATGCTCACAGCATGACAGATGTATTTACAGCTTGGCAGACATTTACAGCATGGCAGATGTATTTACAGCATGTCAGACATTTACAGCATGACAGATATATTTACAGCATGACAGGCATTTACAGCATGACAGGCATTAATTTTAAAGGATGACAGATATACTTACAGCATGACAGATATGCTTACAGCATTATCGATGTATTAACAGCATGGCAGACATTTACAACATAACAGATACATTTACAGCTTGACAGATATATTTACAGCGTGACACATACATGTACTGCATAGGAAATACAATTACAGCATGACAGATACATCACAGCATGACAGATGCACCACAGCATAACAGATACATCATAGCATGACAGATACATCACAGCATGACAGATACATCACTGCACGATATATGCATTGCAGCATAACAGATGCATTCACAGCATGACAGATGCATCACAACATGACAGATGCATCACAGTATGACAGATACATGCAACATGACAAATACATTCACAGCATGACAGATACATCACAGCATGACATACATTTACAGCACGACAGATGCATCACAGCATGACAGATACATCACAACATGACAGAACGCATGATAGCATGACAGAATACATTCACAGCGTGACAGAAAACATTTACAGCACGAGACAGATGCATCGCAGCATGACGATG
>JADBJO010010977.1:0-17500 GCA_016801955.1 Conus betulinus
CTAAACTGGATTTTGCAAACACGTTCTCGATCGCAAACTCCGAAACGACCACGCTCAACAGAGAGGGATTCCCCCAGTCATTCTGACAAACGTGAAAAAACTGCCAAGCTTTCCACTGCTCGTTCAGTCACAGACAGACAGTGACATGGGACGGGCATGGACGATGAATGTTTGAACGGTTTTTGGCGCATCTCCTGGACTTTCCTTTGCTCCTAAAATGGCTTTATCTTCTCTTAATGTCTTTTCTCTGAATGTGAGAGGGATAAGATCTAAAAACAAAAGAATATGTGTTTATAAGTTTTTGAAAAATAGTGGGGATGACGTGATCTGTTTACAAGAAACATATATCACTGAAAATGTGAATGAAAAATGGCAAAAAGAATGGGGTGGGAAGCTGATTTTTACTGACAAAAGTACACACAGCGGTGGGTTGGTTATATTAATTAAAAAAAGGCTTGCCGGTGGAGACTGAGCTTGTGTATGCATCTGAAAGAATTTTGGCCTTGAAAGTGATTTCAGGGGACAAGCAGTTGATTGTGGTAAATGTTTATGCCCCAAATATTCTACGAGAAAAACATGTATTTTTTGATAAACTAGAGGATGTTATTAAAAATGTGAATGTCAGTAATATTGTCGTGTGTGGTGATTTTAACGCTGTCCTAGATAATGAGTATGATGTAATAAGTGGTGAATATCATGATCAGCGTATTGTACAGAGATTCAATAGGATGCTCAGTGAGTGTGATTTACACGATACATGGAGATTATTTCATAATGAGAGAAGAAGAATTTAGCTGGTCAAAAAGAAACCCATTTATGCTAGAAGAAGAATAGATTACATGTTGACCAACTCATCCCATCTTTGAAAAAGTAGTGCAAAGTACTATTCAGAGTGTGTCTTTCTCCGATCACAGAGGATGCTTCATGTCTGTTAAGTTTGTAGATACTGAATATGGTCAAGGGTACTGGAAATTTAATAGCTCGTTACTTTCTGATATAAACTATGTTAATTATTTGAACAACTTTTTAGACCATTTTGAAAAGGACCCTGAAGAAGACGATCAGGTAACTTGGGAATTATTAAAAGTTAAAATCAAAGAATGTACCATCAAGTTTTCAAAAGAGAAAAGCATTGTCAACTAGAAATAAAATAGCACACCTTTACGCTGATTTGAACACATTAGATACTGCTCTCAGCATTGACCCAGATTGCAGTGAAACACTGCGGAAAAGAGAGCACGTGAAAACTTCAGTTAGAATTAGAAGAAAGAAACAAAACCCGTGCGGCACAGGTACGTGCCCGTGCCCAGTGGATAGAGCAGGGCGAAAAGAACACTAAATTTTTTCTTGGTTTAGAGAAAAGCCCGTGCTAACTCGAAAATTATGGAAAGTATAAAAAAATGCAGATGGGGTTGAGGTTACGGGACAGAAAAACATTCTAGCTGCACAGAGGGATTATTTTAAGAATTTATATAAGAAAAAAAGAAAAATAGTGATAATATGTTACAAAGAACGCATGCGTTCTTGCGTGGTGTGGTTGTACCTTCTTTATCTAATAACGATAGAGAATATTGTGACAGCAATCTTTTAGAGCAAGAAATTAGAAGTGCTCTGAAAGAAATGAAAAATGGTTCTAGTCCTGGCAGTGATGGACTAACAGCCGAGTTCTACAAAGTGTTCTGGAGTCGTATCAGTAAGTATGTAATGGCGTCTTTTAACGCTGCATTTGAAACAGGTAGCATGTCCTCTTCTCAGCGTAAGGCCGTTATAACACTTATACATAAAGGAAAAAAGTTTATCAAGGAATGATCTAAATAACTGGCGACCAATATCTTTAACTAATGTGGACTATAAACTCCTAGCTAAAAGTCTGGCACGGCGATTAGGCAGTGTCATAGATAATCTGATATGCGATGATCAGGTTGGATATGTAAAGGGAAGACGAGTATCTACATTGCTTCGTTTGATTGATGATGTCACAGATCAGCTGCGTCAAGACAATAGACCAGGCTTACTATTAACTATCGATTATTTTCACGCTTTTGATTGTATTTCCAAAGAATTCATGTTAAATTCCTTTAAATTGTATGGTTTCGGGGGAGCGCTTCATTAATTGGGTATCAATATTGACAACCAACTCTGTAAGCAGTATGAACTACTGCGGGTGGATTTCCGAGCCTTTTAATGTGGAATCGGGAATCAGGCAAGGTTGCCCATTCTCTCCATTAGCCTTTGTTCTAGCCCTTGAACTGTTGGCAATCAAACTACGGCAATCTTCTGAGATTAAGGGCATTAAGTTTAAGTGTAGAGGTAAAGCTGACGGTATTTGTACATTATTAATAGCCTTGTACGCTGATGACATCACATTGTTTTTAGCTGACGAAGACGATATGCGATTAGCCCTTGATATATTTGACAGGTTTTCTTTTATATCAGGTCTGACAATAAACAGAAATAAATCTGAAGCAATGTGGCTAGGAAGTAAAATAAGCAGTGGACACAATCTTCAGGGTTTTACATTTAAAAAAATAAAATAAAAATTCTGGGTGTGTATTTCAGCAATAGTACTTGTGCATCTGAACTAAAAGAGAACTGGGCGGGTAGAATTGACAACTGTAGACGTCTGATTGCAATGTGGGAAAAAAGAAAATTTGAGTATTATGGGAAAGGTGAGTATTGTAAAAACACTTTTTTGATCTCACAGTGGGTCTACATTATGCAAGTAATAGTGGTACCGGATCACGTAATTGATGAAGTGAAATAGATTACTATATAGATTTTTGTGGAGGAAAAAAGACTGCAACAAAAAAGCTTTTGAAAAGTTAAAAGAATTGTACTGTGTACCCAAACAGAAAAGGGAGGGATTAAAATGATAGATTTAAAGAATTTCAAACTGCATGTTTGCTACAATGGGCTGTCAAACTAAGCTCAAACAGCGACACAGATAACGCCACAAATAATACCAAATGGTGGCTAGTAGCCAGAAACATATTTTCTGCGTTTGGAGAAAAGTGTGTATGCTTTTATGCAACAGTAAAATGTACACAAATTAAGGGATTTGAACTTATCAAGTCACATTTTTGGAACTTGGTTTTACGTGCTTGGTTAAATAGCAAAAAACCATTTAGAGTTGCCTGTGTCTCATGTGATTTGGAACAACAGTGCGATAAAAGTATCAAGGAAACGTCTTGTTTTTTAAACACTGGATTAATAAAAACATACTAAGCGTAGGCGATATGTTGACAAACAACTATGCGCTGAAATCTTTTGATGAAATAATCGATGTAGTGGGAAATTCACCCTGTCGTATCTTAGAATATAATGTTGTTTGCAGTGCTATAAACACTTTTATGCGTGTTCAGCATTATTTGGGTCTACAGTTATCTAATAATAGTGCTCACCTCAACTCTCCTGTGTTTGTGGCAAACGTTTGTCAACCGTTAGAGAGTTTCGAAAACAACTAGTAGATAATAGATATAGTCAGCCTTGTGCGGTAGGTTTTTGGAAGAGAGTATTTGACTTTGACATCACACCACAAATATGGAATGTCGCTACACGTGCAACAAAAGAAACAAGGCTTCGTCTTTTACAGTGGAAAATTTTGCAATATTTATCCGACTAACACATCATGCTGTATAAGATGAAAGTCAGAGATGACAACAAATGTTCATATTGTAGAGATATTGTTGACGTGATCGAACATTTTTTTCTTTGAGTGCCCTACTGTCTTAGCATTTTGGAGAAAGGTTGAGAATTATATTCTTATTAATCTTGATTCATGTGAAGTTCGACGTCTTAAAAGTGATATTTGGTATTACTGACCGAAACATTAGAAAACACAACACTAAATAACTTATTAATCACATAATATTGATTGGGAAAATGTGTGTGAGCATTTTCAAAAAAACAATGTTTCGATGTCCATCTGTACAATATTCGAAGCACATATGTCACTACGTTACAGATTTATATTCAAATGACATCAGTCAATAAAAATTAGTTTAACCAGTTGTAGGGAGATTCATTCATAGCCTCACCCCCTCCCACACTCTGCGGGCGCACTAGTACTTACGTTAGCTCATTTACACATCCCCGCGCGCGAACGCACACATTGATGCTTTTGTTGTCTTGCTTTTGGTCTTTCCTCATGACTTCCTTGTAGACCCCTTTTTTTTTCTCAATAGGGGCATCTTTGTAGGGAAGAGAGGCTACTCGTGAGACTACTTAAAATTCTCGCCCCCCCCCCCCCCCTTCCGCCCCTACCCACCTTCCCCTTCCCCTTCCCCATCCTCCCTATTCTTTTCTCCCTTTCTCGGTGTGTGCACTCCCTGTAGCGCGCTTGCCTTTTTTTTTTTTTTTTTTTTTTTGTTTTCTTTCCTCGCCTTTCAGTACATGGACTACTGTGTGGGGATGTACGGATCATCTGCTGGAGGAGGGGGGGGGGGGGGGGGGGAGATGGGTGGAGTCTAACCTCATTGGTATCGACTGCACACACACACACACACACACACACACACACACAAATATCTACATTTGTAGCTGTCCTATATTGTATAATGCAGAACACACTTATGGTGTTTTTAATTCTACAAGTATATGTGTTCTACGTTGTATTGTGTCATATCATACTTTATTACGCTGTGCTGTATTTGATTGCTTTGTACTGCATTGCATTGTTTGTACTAATTGTATTGTATTGCATTGTTTAAAAAAAAAAAAAAAACTATTTGTGATGCGGAAAAACAAGTGAGAATGAAAGAACCAAGCAAGCAAACTCATTACAACATACACTAGTGCACTGAAAAAAACCCAGACATCATTGTACCATAGTATACATTAAATGAAAAAGAAGCATTGTCCAATGATAGAAAAAATCAAAAACACTTGGAACTGGGCATGAATGAAAGTGTGGAACGCGTGCGTAAGCAGGCGTTTGTGTGTAAGCATGATAGATGGTAGGCGTTTAGGTGTTGTAACAAAAAAGAGGAAAAAGAAAAGAGACGCCAAAAAAAAAAAAAAAAAAAAAAAAAAAAAAAAAAAAAGGGAAAAAAAATCAGAACAAAAAGCAAAACAAAAACAAAAACAAAAAACAACAGCAACAAAAAAGGCGGGGGAAAGTGGTGGGTGAAGGAAAGTAAAGGTGATTGGAGACATGAATTTTCGCCGAGTGGATTTTTTGCCCTGTGGACTTTCGCCAAAGATAGGATTTTTTTTTTACCTGGCGGAAAAATTCGGTTCTTACCTCTGATCTCTCAAAAGTTTCTTTTTTTATTATTCTCACTCTCTCTCTCTCTCTCTCTCTCTCTCTCTCTCTCTCTCTCTCTCTCTCTCACACACACTCACACACACACACACACACGACACACAACACTCTCTCTCTCACGCACACTCCACGATCTCTCTCTCTCTCTCTCTCTCTCTCTCTCTCTCTCTCTCTCTCTCTCTCTCTCACACACACAACACACACACACACACATACGCACACGCGCACGCACGCACGTACGCGCACACACACACACATGCACGCACGCACGCACACACGCACGCACGCACACAAGCACAAACAACGCACACACGCACACACACACACACACACACACACAACACACACACACACACACTCTGTGATGCTGTAATGTTTTTTTTTTTTCTTTTTTTTTAATGTACGCATTTAAAACCAGTCAGAATAAATGATGTCAGAAGCAAGAAAAAAAAAGGAAAAGAAGTTGAAATAGAAAATAAAGAAGTAGTAATAGAGGAGAATCAAGAGATTAAAAATATGAAATCAGCTATGAGTGACGGTCATGTAGATATGAGATATAGAATATAGAAATCCTAAAAAGTAATCAAGAATTTAAAAAAGAAACAAATCTCCTGGAATAGACGGGATAAGGAATGGATTTTTAAAAAATGGGATTTCAGAATTGCTACCCACATGGAAAAACATTTTGAATTTAATTTCAAAAACTGGTCAATATCCAGATTTATGGAAAAGGGCCTTTCGGTTCCTGTTCACAAAGGAGGAGACAAAACGACAAGATTTCCTTTCTTCACCCTCGTTTGTCTCTGCACTGCTTTTCGTTTTGTTGGTTGGAATCAATGATGTTTTTTTAGATTCGGCATACATGAGTATGATAATTTGATGTTGTGCTTGTTAAATATAAGAAGAAATGCCTCCACAGCAATATTGTATACCAAGCCCACACTGTAAAATCAGAGAACACTGAAGAAACATATATAGGTATCACTGAAAACCAATTTAAAACTAGATATGCAAATCATAAACAGTCATTTAACAAAGAAAGATACAAAAATCAAACAGAATTGAGTAAAAATATATTTGGAAACTCAAAGATAAAAAAAATAGACTACAACATATCCTGGAAAATCTTAAAAAGAGCTGCATCATATAATAACATTTCAAAAAGATGTAATTTATGCCTAACAGAAAAATATATGATCCCTATGCAAACCAAAATTAGCAACCCTAAACACTAGGATAGAAATGGTTAACAATTGCAGACACAAATGGAAGTTCCTATCAGGGAGCAGAAAAATCAAAAAACACATGAAAAACACTGACCGCACGTGATGGCAAACAGCGAACACGTATAAAAAAAAAAACACCGACACCGACCCCCCCCCCCCCCCCCCCCCATACCCTGACGACTGCACCAGCAAGAAACAGCGCTGTAGGTTTTAGCATTACATTTTAATCAAAGTTTTAGGCGTAACTATGTATCAGCACATCTTTTCATTTCCAATAAAAACCACAGCACACAATGACTAAAACCATCAGCTAACACCGGTAAAGCATCAAGATTTAAATAATAATAACTATATATATATATATATATATATATATATATATATATATATAGATAGATAGATAGATAGATAGATATCTGTGTGTGTGTGTGTGTGTGTGTATGTGTGTGCGTGTGTGTGTGGTGTGTGTGTGTGTGTGTGTGTGTGTGATGGTTCCCCTCATGCAGCTAGTGACGGGTTTTCATATTTAAAACATGTGTTTTGCCATTTTCATCGTCTTCAATTTTTTTTCAAATCTTTGTGCCAAATCATTATTATAATGAATGGAAGAATTCTTAACCTGCACTTGTTTTCCCTCACTACTTAATTGTTCAGCATTATATTGTTTGGTCAATTAGTGGGCGATTGCATCTCTTAGGAGATCCAAGTAAAGGTTGTTCTGCACAATTTTTAGCCGCTGACAATGCTTGGGTTATTGGACATCGGAACTGACCACTCAGACTGTTCCATATCTTTTGATCTCCCTTGCATCCTTAAATGGATCCTCAAGCATAGACTCAAAGATTGTCCCCTACATTTTATACTGTTTACATGATGATTTTAGTTTTTCAGCAACTTTTTTCCTCTCCACACTTTCGTTTTGTTTTAGTTTCTACTTTTCGCTGGCTGCTTTGGGAGTGCTGTTGGATTCTTTTTGAACCCTTGGTGGTGAGAACACCACAGAATTGTGGACTGTGGTGTGTCTCTATTTGACGTCAAGAGCACAGACACAATCAACTGCGTCTCTCTGACGAGTCCGCACCCAGTAAACGGAAGGCCTAGGAGCAGGCAATACATATAAATCTGCTTTTCTAGAGGGATTGTGATGGTTCCCTCATGCAGCTAGTGAAGGGTTTTCATATTTAAAACATATGCTTTTCCCATTTTCTTCGTTTTCATTTTTTTTTTCAAGTCTTTGCCAAAATCATATTTTAACGGTGGAAGAAAAGTTAACCTGCACTTTTTCCCCTCACTATTATTGTTCAGATATATATATATATATATATATATATATATGTGTGTGTGTGTGTGTGTGGTGTTTTCCTTCCTTCTCGGACAAACAGATTTGGGAAAGAAAGGAAACTGTGAGTGATCTGTGATAAACCTTCAAATTCAGCCATGGAGATCGAAACAAGAGAGACTAGCAGGGCAATAACGTTTACTGACAACTTGCCAGACACTTCGAAGCCTTTTATCTCACAAGTCACTTGATCATCTTTTTGCCCGTTACATGTTGCCAAAGTTTTATTTTCAACCACGCCTTCAAGGGCAAGCTATTAGCTGATACATTTTACCCTATGGGTCCTCTCCTCAGTGTGTCTGAATACTCTTCTGCTTTGAGTGCGAAAAGCCTCAAGTTAATTTCTCAGTGTCCACGATTAACTCCTGCTTTTTGTCATTCCTTCTCTCTAACAGAGAGAAAGCGTGACCAAGGCAACCTCTGCCTACTGCCAAACGGAGAATCAACACACAAGACCTGGCCATGTTCCTTGACAGAACTGTCTATGTAATTTAGAAGTGGGAATAGATTAACACGTGAAGGATACTACTATGGTTACATTTACAACTTATTTAAAACAAAGTCATGTACTACTATGGTTACACTTACTACTTATTCATAACAAGGTCATAAGGTAAAGCACACGTGCACAATTTATACGTCTACGTTTATAAGGAGCAGTTGTAAATGCTTTCGTCATCTTTATACTCCTGTTGGATCAGTTTGTCTCTACTCTGTTCATATGAAATCATGAACAAATGAAAACAAAGGATTTGTACATGTATGAAACTGAGCTGAGAAACAATTTCTCGGCTATCATTTTATTAAGAATGAATGTGACAAAGCAAAATTAAATTAAGGTATCACAATGCCTGTGTGTTTCGTAATTTAGTTTGTGTGTTTTTGTTTTAATGGGTGGTGTGAGGAAGACATAGTTCGATCTTAGAGAAGGAAGGAAGTGCACAGATCACAGAGAGGGAGAGAGAGAGAGAGAGAGGAGAGAGAGAGACGGAGAGAGAGAGAGACAGAAGCCAGACAGGGACACAGAAAGACAGACAGACAGACAGAGATTTACAAATGTGTTTTATAGAGCAGAATGAATCAAAGCTCATAGAAATATGACACCAAACAAATGTTACGGAAAAGTAACACAAAAAATGGCCCAGTATCAACAGACTTACAGTGCCTTGACATCTGACGTATCCTTCCGAAGCGTCACAACCAACGCTGTACAATACAACAACCTAAGAAGCACTTTACATCCTGCGTGAGTAAATGACAGACAAAGGAAGATGAAGTATAGGTTCAGGAGATTACAAGCTGCAAATGCCACAATACTGATTTAAATGTAAAGCACGTACCAGTTACTGTTTCTTATGTGAAATCACTGCTTTTCTCGAAGGCATCCTGATGTTCTTGATGTTGTACATGAATAGAACAGTAATATTGTATGATAATAGTGAAGAAAAGGTTGTCAAAAAGCTATGAACAAATGACAGATCCATGTTGATTCAAGTCGCGGAGGAAACACGGGGAAAGGACAGTCAGAGAAAAAGGTGAACATACAACATTGAAAAAGCAGACAAGACACGATTACTGTACACACTCATCAAGGGTGGAAATGGCTTACTTAATGCAGCTCATTGTTGTAGATTTCGGGTGGTCTTCGTGAATGTTGAAAGCAGCAAAAACGTCAATAACGTTTCACTTTCTTTTCACTGCTTTGGGTGTTGTTGAAGCATTTGTCCACGAACTGTACACAAGGAAAAAAAAAGTTATACATTTTTCACCGTTGTGAAAAAATGTAATGAGAGGTAATGATAATTTATATTTTGGGCAATGAGCTTTACGCCATCGTCGTAATGGTTCAATACAGAGGCCCGTAAGTTACAGTGCATAGTTTTTTGTTTGTTTGTTTGTTTTTTTTGTTGAGGACAATTATAATTTCATGTTAATCGACGTCTTAATGAATCATACGAAGACTTAAGACAACTACAATTACAATTGTTTCATTTTAGTTAAACAATGAGATTTTACTGAAACAAGCAAATTTGTGTTTAAAGCAAGTGGCCTCCCCTTAGGAGAATGGAAAGGGGAGAGGGGAGAGGGGTGAGCGATGTGAAGGCCAGCTAAAGGGCACTGACGTCAGTTTTAACAGCTCCAGCGTCGGCCGAGGCATGAATAATGGGCACAAGAGGGGGAAAGGGTGAAACACAGACGTCATTGATTAGACAGTAGAGCAATGTAGAAAAAGGAGACAGAAATAAAGAGAACAAAGACACAATGAGTGAGTGAGATGGGGGGGGAAAGTGTGTATCTCTTCTCATGTCTTCCTCTAGGCGCTGTGGGAAACATCAGAGACAGTCAACCAAACCAGTAGGTTCAAATCTAATTCTTGGCCCAAATCCCCATTTAGACAGACAATACGAAAAAGGTTTGCTTCATTATCCAGTGTGGGTCTATTTGTATTGTTTCATTCATATAGAGTGTTCGTCATTCTGATGAGCATGAGTGCCTCAGTGTGTGTGTGTGTGTGTGTGTGTGCTGTGTGTGTGGGTTCGTGTGTGTGTGTGTGTGTGGAGGGGAGGGGGGTCTAGAGGAAGGGAGGGAATCTGGTCTAAGTATGCATGGAGTATGTTCAAATTAGGTACAGTATCAACATGGATGGGGTGGGATGGCATAGCACATAGAGTCCCACCAAGAAAGCAAAGAGCACCAGGGTCTGTGGTCCTAGTTTGATGCAGGGTGGTGTGGTATGGGTGCCAGTTTCAGAACCACATTATGACATGAGATCCTAAATGCACGTGCCTGCTGCACTTACAGGGATGGGAAAAAAATCTTAAAGATATGATCCTGCCAAAATTCAGTTAAAAGTGCGTGTGGTGTGTGTGTGTCGGGGGGGGGGGGGGGGGGGGGGTGAGTGTGCGTGGTGTGCTGTGTGTGCGTGTGCTGTGTGTGTGTGTGTGTGTGTGTGTGTTGTGTGATGTAGTGTGTGGTGTTTTTTTTTTTCAAATGATTAAAAGAGTTGACTTAACTTCAGCTTGGAGATCAGGGCTACCTTTTAAAGGAGAAATTGTAATTGGATACAAGTGTGGAAGATTCAAATGTTGCTATATTGTTGCTGTAAACAGTATTGTTCTGTGTTGTTATCATCATGGTAACTTTAATCATTTCTACTACTACTACTACTACTACTACTACTACTACTACTACTGATAGTTAAAACTATTAAAATCATAACAGTGACAACAACAAACGACAACAACAGCAAACATTTGCCAACATTCTTGTAAATTTACTATCTAAAGAAAAATAGGGTCGACCTCAAAATCGCCCCTTCTTTTCCTCGTTTTTCCAATTCAACGTAATGTTGACAAGATTATTGTACTGACCGTAATTTATTCCATTTGCCAATTCTTCTTTTCTGCAGCATTTGGCCCCGACCAGTGGAACAGCAGAAGAACAGCTGCAGGAGCTGAAAAGTCGTCTGACAGGTAGACGTGTCGTTATACGCTGTTTCAATGAATCAAATGATTTAGAAAAAAAAATGATCTATATAGTGTATAG
This sequence comes from Conus betulinus, assembly GCA_016801955.1. Lineage (NCBI taxonomy): Eukaryota > Metazoa > Mollusca > Gastropoda > Neogastropoda > Conidae > Conus > Conus betulinus. Next base: position 11,375 of record JADBJO010010977.1, read on the forward strand.
CTTCACGACTCATTAAAACATACAGCTTCATCTCTTGGGTGAATAAAAGTACACGAGCTTTTGCGGGGATGATTGTTATAGGACAAGCGCAGACAAACAACCTCGGATAAGGGCCACTCTCTAAACATTTGTATGGGAACGTGTTCTAACTATGAAATTCGGGGGACATTCATCTAATCCTGGGTCCCTAACGGACATCTTTTTTCTTTTTGAGGAAGTTTCGCGGAGTGGTACACCCTTAGTTAATGGTAAATGGTGTGTAGTCTGAAAAAAAACATGCGACCTTTTTTGGAAGAAACCAGAATCCCACAGTTCATATTAGAACCTTGTGTCGCTCGAGACCATGGCTGTCCACCCTCCTGTCTCTGATACGATTAATATGTCTAACACATTTTCATCATCTTGTTAGGATTAGACCAACAACGTTTGAACGACAATTGGTTGGTGTTGCGATCTAGATAAGGGCTTATGTTGATCTTCTATTGTAAAACACGCCAGACTTACAACGTCCAGTTTCCTAGAAAGCTGTATGGGTAGAAACGTAAAAATGAACCAAGAGAGTTACTAGTTGGATCATTCTTACACGCATTTTACCTCAACCTCCATGCTCATGTGACTACTGGAATCTTAACAGAAAGAGAGCATAGGAAAGTAGATAGAACCCTAACAAACATTTACCTATACTTGGAGATTTCAATGATAATGCACTTCCCTACCCTCCCAGTCATATGAGAAATATTACTGACAGGCTTATCAGCCCACGTCGTAAGCAACCATGATTAAACTTCTCCCTACAAGAATGACAGATGATACTGCCAACTTCTGACTGGATGTAGTGCCATTAATCAGAGCCCAGACGTGATTAAAACAGTCGAATTTTGCCTCCATTCTATAGTGACCACAGGGTTCTCATGTGGCTGGGTGCTTAAAACAATTAATTACAAGCAAAGGACCATTCCAAAAGAACGGGTATTTAATTACGACAAATTAGACAAGGAAAAATCTTGTGAACTTTATGGATCCTGAAGATTGGAATGAAATATGACTAATAACTCCATAGATGAAGCAAGTAGCATTTTCACGGCTACGTTTATGTCCATCGAGCAAAACAATGTATGCCATTTAAATTAGTTACTATTCGTCCAAGGGATGCCCCCTGGTTCAATAAGGAACTAAAACGGTTGATAAAAAAGGGAAAACAAAACTTCATAAAAGGGCAAAGATTTCTAATCTCCAAACAGACTGGGAAAACTTTCGTGCACTACGAAATGAAGTGAATGATAGAGTTAGGGAAAAGGAAACTGGAAGTTATAACCGAAATGAATTATATAGTTAATCGACCCAGTTAAATTTGGGTTATAAGGAATGGTGGAAAATTGCCAGACAGTTAATGAGTTAAAAAGGGTATGATGCAGATAGCATTCCACCAATAACCGTGAATGGTACGACATATTACTCAATTTTAGAAAAGGCTCATTATATTAATGATTTCTTTGCTTGTCAACCAGTGTTAAAGGGGAAGAGACGGAAGTCCCTTGCCCGACTAACCCGAACGTTACGTCTCAACTTACTGAAATAGTGTGACTGTTCCCGAGGCTAAAAAAAATCATAAAAGATTCAACTCCAGAAAAAGCCATCTATCTGGCCCTGACTGACATTCATACACAAACTGTTGATTGATGCCAGTTGATCTTATATCCATCACTTTAACAATATCCTTTAATCGTTGTTTAACAGAAGGAAGATTTCCAAAGCCCCTGGAAAATTGCTAATGTAACGTCAGTTCACAAAAAGGTATGAAAAGATGAGTGTACGAAATATCGGCCAGTATCTCTTTTTAAGTTCGGTGTTGGAAAACTTTTTTGACAAGTGTGCACGGGCCGAATCTACAAAATTCCTGATTTCTAACTAACCTTATAACAAGTGCTCAGTCCGGATTTATTCAGGGGGATTCTACATATACCAATCAGTATTTATGATGCTCTGGTGACAAATTACGACAAAAAGTATTCCTGGTCCAGTCTATATTATTGACATTTCTAAAGCCTTTGATCGTGTTATGGCACCGAGGTGAGGTCTTCTGCTTAAGCTTTAAAGCCATTGGAATAGAGGGTACTTTGTTGAACTGGTTCAGTGATTATCTTTTCAGATATTTACCAGTCAGTAGTAATCAGAGGAGAAAAATCTACTCAGCAAAGCGTTCTCCAAGGTTGTGCCACAAGGATCTGTCCTTGGCCCATCTTCTATTTCTAGTATTTATAAATGACATAATCCGAGAATATATAAATGACATAATCCAGAATATAGACTCGGATATCAAACTCTTTGCTGACGACACAAGATGTCTTTGGCAATGGAAAACACAGCTACAAGAACACGTTACTTTTGCAGGCAGATTTAGATAAAATTGACGCCTGGGCAAAAAGCTTGGAAAGTTAGATTCATGAGTCTAAAACTGAGCTGCTAATATGTGTTTCAGGGAAAAATGCTGATAGCCGTAATCTGACCTTTAGTAGTTCTATACTACAGCAACTTAGAGAGCACAAACACCTTGGGATTATCTTGCAAGACAATTGTAAATGGGGTGAAACACATAAACAACATTGTTAAAAAAGCCAGAGTACTGATAAACTGTCTTCGTTTATTTAAGTACAAGCTCAACAGAAAGGCTCTAGAGAAAATGTACAAATCAGTCATACTACCAATATTTGACTATGCGGACATAATCTGGGATGGATGCGCAGAGTACCAATAAAAAATTTTAGAAGATCTACACATGGATGCTTTGCGCATCGTCATAGGATCTGTCCGTGGAAATAGTCACGAAAAAATTGTGTTTAAAGGAGTCTGGATTCTGTACTTTAAAAGAACGCCGACGAAGACATAAACTGATAACATATTACAAGATCCTCCATGGCAGCTGTCCCACTTACATATCCAACTTGTTGCCACAGCTCGTTTCCTCAGTCAACCCCTACCCTAGAAGAAGGCCCTCAGAACGAATAGTCCCCCGCACACAAAACCGATATTTATAAAAACTCTTTTTTTCCATCTACAACAACCATGTGGAACAATCTCCCACTGCATATCCAACAGTCCCAGTCGTTCAGCCAGCTAAAACGATACCTTTTCTACTAGTGATAATCCAAGTCCCACCATATTACTATAATGGAAATAGGGAAGCACAAGTCAATCATTGTGGTGTGCGTCCTTGGTATGAGCAATTGAATTTTGACCTATATACCGGCACCTAACAAACAACCCTTCTTGCGCTTGTCGAGATAAACATCCGAAACACTTCCTACTTCACTGTCACACTTCACAACCGACACACAAGCAAAATACTATCTTAAACCTTCCACCAAATCGGATTTTCTATCCGAAATTTCCTGCATGGAAACAATTCCTTAATGTAGAAACAAATGCTAAGATACTGAAATGGTTCGAAGTTTATTCTTCTTACAAAGCGTTTTGAAAAACTAAACCAGCAGCCTCAAGGTTTACTGTTTCGTAGGCATCATACTTATATTTCACCTCTACAATTAACGATGCTTTCATCTATATCAACCTAGTTACGGATGTCAGAGGGGCTGGAGCGCTTACATCAGTGTCCTGATTATGTCTTTATCCATGTACAGGAATATGATATTTGGTTTTGATTACTGTACTTTGCAGACGACCAGTGTTGCACACATTCTGTCGTGTGCCAGACTGCCTTAGGCAGCCACACCAAAACAGGCAATACCGTGTCACCATTTTCTCTTATTTGTTGATTTTTTCCATAATTTCATTTTTAATTCTGAATGCCAATTCTAAATGTTGGCTCTTCTTTTGTTTATTAGTATAGCACTTTACTATACTTTTATTGTGACCCTCTTTTGTCATGTTTAAATTTGTCTGTTATGGTAATATGTTGTATTATAGGCGCCGCCATCAGTCACATGTTTACTTTGCAAAGTCTCACTGCCAGGGCTGTGTATAAGAGTCCTCTGTTGTCCTGGCAAATGTGCTTTGTGTTCAAAACACAACACGCACGCCACGCACGCACGCACGCACGCCGGCCCCCCCTTCTTACATTGTATTTTTTTTCTTTTTTTGTGTGGTTCTTTGTTGCCTGTTCGTTTGTTGTCTCTTGTTTTGTCTAAGATCACTGCCAAAGTGGTTGAATAAACATTAACATTAAAGAACGAACGAACGACACAACGACACGCACACACAACACACGCCTCGCGCGGCGAGCGCTCGAACACACCACACGACAGCGCAGCCTGTGCGCGCACACACAAAACGCGCGCGCGCCGAGCGCACAGCACACACACACACAACACACACACACACACACACACACACACACACACACACAACACACACACACAAAATACGTCCGTGCGCGCGCGCGAAAATACACATACGCACGCAAGCACGAACACACGCCACACAAATACATACGCATTCACGCTCGCACGCAACATTCACGGACAACACGCACACACTCCAGCACTATTGTGCACACACACGCACACGCCAGACCCCCCGCCTACCCCCACCACACACACACACACACACACACACACACACACACAACACACACACACACACACAGGTACACAGGTACCGCGCTAGCCATCCATGTTAAACAAAATGCACAGAGAGAGAGAGAGGGAGGGGGGAGAAAGATGAGAGGTAGACGACGAGAGAGATTGATGAGATGAGGGGCTGAGAGAGAGGGGAGAGAGAGAGAGAGAGAGGAGCGAGACGCGGGAGAGAGACGAGAGATGACCGAGATCTGAGCGAGAGTGTGACTCCGAGAGAGGAGTGGAGTGTGTGCTGGCGAAGGTGTGTGAGTGTGTGTGTGTGTGTGTGTGTGGATGTGTTTGTGATTGTGGGTGTGTGTGGTGTGTAGTGTGTGGTGTGTGATACGTTAATACATGTGCGACATCGAATAACGAATACACACACCACGACACACCAAAAACACACGCAGCGCGCACACACACACGAGTGACGCGCGGTGCGCTTGTGCGCGTGTGTTAGCGCGCGTGTGTGTGTGCGTCCCCGCTGGGTCGCACGCACACACACATCATACCGACGAATACACGCGCCACTTACAACCCCGCAACCGCACACAAACACACCTGCACAGCGTAGTGCGCGCGACGCTACGCGACGTCGCGGGCGCACGCACGACACACACATACTGCACACAAACACAAAAGTCACGCCACACATACACACGCAACACACAGCACACACATTCACACACCACACACACACACACACACACACACACACGTCCGTGCGCTGCCGCGACGCACACACACACAACATAAGACCACGCCAGCACGCGCCGCAACACACACACGCATCACACACATACATACGCACTTACCTACGCAGTCACGCCCCCGCACGTAACACCATTCACGCACGCATGTAAACATTCACAGACACACGCACACACTCCCGCACTGTGTGCACATACACACCCACGCACGCAGACCCCCCGCCCATCCCACCCCCCAACAAACAACACACACACACACAGATCACACACACACACACCACCACACACCACACACACACACACACAGGTACGAGCTAGCGTCCATTGCTACAAAGGCACACACAGAGGAGAGGGAGGGAGGTGAAAGGAGAAAGAGGGTGGAGAGAGAGCAGAGGAGACGAGAGAGCTGAGAGGAGATCGATGAGAGGAGAGAGAGTAGATGAGCATTGCTTGTGCTTGTGGCCTATGCATGCTTGTATGTGTAGTGTGTGTGTGTGTGTGTGTTGTGTGTGTGTTGTGTGGTGTGTGTGGTGTGACCCCCCCCCAGTGTGTGTGATGCTGTGACGTGATTGCGCGCGAGCGCGTGTGCGTGTGCGCGTGTGGTGGTGTGTGGGGGGGGGGGGGGTGGGGGGGGGGAGGGGGGGGGGGGGGAGCGGGGCGGGGGCGTTGGGGGGGGGGGGGCGAAGTGAATTCTTGTTTCCTCAATAGTATTTCTTTGTTTGGTTTCTTTATTTTGTTTGCTTGTCTATCACACACGTATCACGTTTTGTTCGCATGTGATAAAAGACCAGGAAAATAAAATGAAGAAAGAAACAGATAAATGAAAAGCATGCATACATACA